>JAHWFP010029535.1:72315-82969 GCA_023313725.1 Lithobius niger
GATTAACTTGGCAAATGTTTTGGTGTGTTGATATCACTCCTTTGAAGGACCAAACTATACAGAACTAGGCGGTCCCCTGTACCAGTTTTGGTTTTTGATATCATATCACTTCTTTTTTTTTAAGTTGTGTATTAGACTCAACTGACCTACAGATATGTAATAATGCAACACATCGGCAATAGCTTGAGCGGCTGTCAATATTTTAATTTCATATCGCGACTTTCCGAGTCCGAAGCATTCTCAACTTGGTGGCCTCTTTACCAGTTTTTGGTTTTATTTTGACATTTTGTGTGATTTTCGTGAATTGAATGTGGACACAATTTCTTTCGCAACGTTGTTTAGATTTATTTTCCATGAGTTTCATTCGCTTCGCTCACTTAAGCAGTGCATCCTACTTTTTTCATATTCATATTGAGACTTCAATTTCAACAAGAAAAAGTAAGAACGAATTTTACTTCAGTTCGCTCACTTTCACTTCACTGAGACTGACCTAATCTTGCTAATTTTCGACGACCACTGCCACCTTCTGCAGGCTTTAATATTTTCCGGACTCTTTCTTACATTTCTTCAACTTGGACATTCAGTGGATTCAAATTTGAGCGGCGTTGCAGCCTCCAGTATTCTCAGGGCTGCACCACTGATTTTTCCGATCTTTCTTCCAAAGCCCACTGACCATCGAGGCGTTTGTGGACAAGGTGTAAAACTCATGGAAGGGCTGGGCCTTGAATGTTCATAAGGTTCATCCCTTTCTGCTCATGATGTTGTATGGCTAGAGATTCTAAGCATCTGAGGTGTGCGTCTCGCCTGGAGTTTGACTCAATTAGAGTGTTGGTATTCTTCCAATCAATCTTGTGCTTCGTTTTCTTGCAGTGGACTGCGAGGCCGTTATCATCTTTAACATTATGGACGTTAGCCATGTGTTGTGCCAATCTCGTTCTCACCCCCTTTCTTGTTTCACCATATGTACTACATCACAGTCCGTGCAAGGAATTCGATACACTTCTTCTCTGGTGTTTCTCACTCTTCCCATTTCAGTTTCGTCTTTGGCTTTTTGTATGTCCCTCGCACTTTTTCCATCCTTCTTCACTTTCGACTTTGTGATACACTTTCTCAATCTTTCAACATTCTTCAAAAATGAGGTAAAAACCCTGTTTTTCCAACACATTCTGAATATGATTAGAGATTCCTTCGAGGTACGTTATGGAGTTCCACAGTATGTTCCACACTGTCGTTTTTAGTTCTATTAGTGAGTCTTCAATGATTCCCCCCCCCCCCCGTGGGGGGGGGGGGGATGATCTTGTGGCGCCCCCCTCCTGCCCCCCCCCCTTCCCGGTCCCGCTTTCCTACTTTTCAATTTTAAAAATTTCTCTCTTGATTCTTTTTTGCAAATAGTTTAGTTGCATCTGCTTCGACCTGTTGGACTCGGTTTTGCAAATCTTCAGTGAGTTGAATTTTAATACTAACAATAACTTTTGCCGTTCTACCTGAAGCTGTTTTGTTTCTTATAGCATTGTCTCCTCATTGTTTCCATTGACCTTGTTCAAGTACCGTAAGGGTTTTATAAATACAGATCAGTCAATGATAGTGTACGTCTGCTGGTTTTAAATGACAAAACTTTTGCTTTACACTAGTTAAATTGTTCACTTCGGCTTCTACTATAGACAGTTTATCTCTTGTGCTCAATGAACTGTTTCTATTGTTTCAGAATTACATAGTCTGCTTTTAATTAGGGTGGCAACCGTCTGGAAAAAAGTAAACACTTTCCCTATAGCTAATATGGTCTGTACCATTATAGGCTACTGGCTTTCTGTTATCAAGGTCGTTTTAGTGTCTTGCATTGTTCTTTGTTGTAAGAGAACTATGCAGTGTAGTGAAAAGTAAAGTAACTGCAAGTAATTTGTTGCTTAAAGGGATGAACTTTCCAGCCGGATTGTTCTCAATATTTGACAGAAAGTAATTCATCTGTGAGATTTTTTTTCCGTACTGTTAGTCATTTATTTGGATGGGCATAGCGTTCCTACTTTTTTGGTGCAATTTTGTTATTTTACTAGCCTACTTTTTTTCTGATTTTTTGGCTTGAGTTAACGAAAATTTTATAGATAAAATTAATTTTTGCTTGTACTAAAATGCTTACCTTTAAATTGCAGCTAAAATACTTTTTTAACATTTTAATATATCTTTTTAATTTATTAGGTCTATGTTAGCCTACTGCCCGTTTTTGATATGTTCATTACCAGTTACATAAAAAAAAAATTAGATACGTTTTTAAAATTTCGTGAAATCTTGTTTAAGAACTAGGTGGTGGCAAACCTTTACTCAAGGGCTCATAGTAGAAATCTTTGTAATCCACCCATCGTAAAAATTGGGGGGGGGGGGGGGGTGTGCCACAGTATCAACAACACTGTAGTTGGCTTTATGCCAAATTAGCCTTTTTCTGGTTTTTAAATTATTTTTTTACGTTTTAAAGTCTTTTTTCAAACTAAAACCCACTGCGACCCCCTGCCCTTGCTATGAATAGAGATATTGTGGGGACTATTGGATTTTGCATTGTAATGTATGTGGCTGTATGTAGGCAATGGCCTCTGGTGATGGTCAGAGAAGCAGTTTAGAGCGTGGGTATTAAGTTCCACTTGGTGATTATGGACCAGGGATTGAAGTATGACACAAGTGCTTGCAAAAAGGGCTAAGCGTTTAGATAAAAAATATAAAACAGTGTATTGTTAATCCCAAACACAAACAGTGACGTTTCCCTAAGTTGCTCAGTCGTAACATCAGTCGGAATCGTATTGTGAGTGACTGCAAAGTTGGTTGCTTTACAGCAAAAAAAAATTCTTTCCGCCATTGTTGGACGACGTACGTAATGGTAAAACTGCAGGCATTGCTTTTTTCCTGTGAAAAGCACTATCCACCTTCTGTGTAGATATTATTCCTGATTCATGAATCACAATTATTTTAAATTCCAGCAGGTGGTCTTCATTCTCTATTGGATAGTATTTCTGATTCTCTCCTTGATCTTACTGACCTTGTCTTTTGTTTTGGCCATCACAATATCTTATCGATGCACAGACGATCCCAGTGGTCCCTTGTGGCATCAAATAGACTTACGGCTCCATCTGGCTTTGTTGAAAACGTAACTCTTGAAACTTCTTGTCTGGTTCCACAGTACCTTACCATCTCTTTTGGAGCCTACAGACTTTGTCATGCTCATCTTCAATTACAAAATCTTCAAGCCGTCTCATGAATATTTCTTCTGAAATTTCTGTTTAAATACGTATGCCGTTTTAATGTCAAACTGCTGCAGCTGCTGATACTAGTACAGTAGACACCGTTTATAAGGAACTCGGTTTTAAAGAATTATTGCTTTTAAATAACAGATTGCAAACAACGCTTCTCACGGATTTAGATTTAGATTCTCTTCCGGATATAAAGAATTTTCTGTTATAAGGAACAGATTTCACTGTCCCTTAATGATCTTTGCAAGCGGCTTTGACTCTGATAGTTCCTACCCCGGCCACAGGGCTGTTTGTTTCGAAATTGCGTACCCCAGTTCTGTGTGAATCCTTTCACCATCTTGCGTCATTTCTATCTTTTGAAATGTCCACTGTCAGCCATCTTAACTTTAAATGCCTTTGTTGCCTACGGCTTTTCTTTCTTTAGGAATGTCATCCAGTATCCATGCTCCTGTCTTCGTAAGGGTGTCATATTCTTCTAATACTGCTTGCCTTCAGTTTTCCGCTTTGTATGTTTTAAGTACAATAATACCCGTTGCTAATATTTGTTTATCCGTACTGATAAGCTTAAGTTCTGGTTTCGATGGCATTCAAGCGTGTGAACACCAGACTTCTACATCCTCGTTGTAAACTAAAAAAAAAACTATTATTGTCTATTACGTCTATTTTTCCCCCAATCATTTAATGTTTGGTGCTGGTCCACATAGCCAATGTTTGTCTCATCATTTATTAGTAAAAGTGTTAGGACGGTCAAAAGACATTTAAGTAAAGAGGCAGTAAAATTAATGCACAGGGTGTATCAAAGAGTGGAAGTAGTAATGTAATTCAGATGTGGCTCCATCACGGTAGTTTACTTTGCCTGGTCCGTGTACAGCCAGTAAGTGGCATGTCCGTAGGCAGTAACTTGCAGTAGTCGGTCAACTAAACTTCACCACACTCGATCCTTATGTATAAGGATTGTACTTTCGTCCAGGTATTCTTCATTCACAGAGGCATACTTCTTGGTGCAGTCCTTGTGACACAACGCACAGCAGCACATCGTCTTCCTAATAACACATGACTGATCTCTATTTGTATCTGGATAGCATGGTCAGTAAACCAGTAGTGACTCGCGCAAGTGCGATTTCACTAACAACAGACGTTACCACGGTTTGAGTCTATCTTTTAGTGTACTTGACTAGCAGAATAAAATTTGAGACAGGGATCTACAATATAGCCACCAATCCTTGCTAATTCAGCCTGTCGTAGGAAACTCGATGACGTGTCATTTTTTTCGTAATTATTGTTACTTCTCATCTTTACCAGTTCACAATGGTGGCTTCATTGTCCTTTTCGTTCATTTCATGTTATTGTTGACCAGAGAGTTGATTGCATAAATGACATTACATGTTGATAGACATGGTTTACTGGTCTTTCTTACTTCGTTGGAGTAATAAACTTATAAACAGGACAGAAAGCCAAACAGGCTCTATAAGTATTAATAAATACGGATGCAAACTTATTCGTGTTGCCTTTTGGATTTAAATGTCAGACTGCCTGAGCGAGGAATCGAACCCACAACTTTTGAAACCAAAGGCCAGAGTCTTACCGCTCAGCCATACTGACATGGGTCATTGGAGTAATGTTTGGCTTGTCCTCATTCATCACTCAATAATGTTTGGCTTGTCCTCATTTACCACTCCATAATGTTTGGCTTGTCCTCATTTACCAATCCATAAGGTTTGGCTTGTACTCATTTACCACTCCGTAAGGTTTGGCTTTTCCTCATGTACCACTCCGTAATGTTTGGCTTTTCCTCATTTTCCACCCAATAAGGTTTGGCTTGTCGTCATTTACCACTCAATAATGTGTGGCTTGTCCTCATTTGCCACCCAATAATGTTTGGCTTATCCTCATTGACCACTCAATAACATTTGATTTATTCTCTTTGACAACTCAATAATGTTTGGCTTGTCCTCGTTTACCACTCCATAATGTTTGGCTTGTACTCATTTATCTCTCAGTAATGTTTAGCTTCTTCATTTACCACTCAGTATTGTTTGGTTTGTCCTCGTTTACCACTCAATAATTAGGCTTGCCCTCATTTGCCACTCAATGATGTTGACTGTCCTCATTCACCACTCAATAATGTTTGGGGTGTCCTTATTCACCACTCCATAATGTTTGGCCTGTACTAATTTTTCTCTCAATAATGTTTGGCTTCCTCATTTACCACTCAGTATTGTTTGGTTTGTCCTCGTTTACCACTCAATAATTAGGCTTGCCCTCATTTGCCACTCAATAATGTTGACTTGTCCTCATTCACCACTCAATAATGTTTGGCGTGTCCTTATTCACCACTCCATAATGTTTGGCCTGTACTAAATTTTCTCTCAATAATTTTTGGCTTCCTCATTTTCCACTCAATGTTTGGCTTGTTCTCATCTGCCCCTTGATAATGTTTGGCTTGTACTCATTTACCACTCCATAATGTTTGGCTTGTACTCATTTACCACTCCATAATGTTTGGCTTGTACTCATTTACCACTCCATAATGTTTGGCTTGTACTCATTTACCACTCCATAAAGTTTGGCTTCTCATTTACCACCCAATAATGTTTGGCGTGTCTTCAGGTAGGCTACCAATCATTAATGTTTGGCTTGTTCTCATTTGCCACTCAATAATGTTTGGCGTTTCCTCATTTACTACTCAAGAATGTCTGACTTGTCCTCTTTTGCCGCTCAGTAATGTTTGGCGTGTCCTTATTTACCACTCAGTTCAGTAATTTCCTCGTTTACCACTCAATAACAGGTTTCAGACAAATCCTGGAGAATCTGAAAATCTCGGGGAAAACGGAGCCAAAATCTCAGGGAAATTTCAGGGAAAACAATTTTTTTTTAAATCAGGGAAAAGACGGAAATTTGAAAAAATCCCTTTGTGTCTGTTTTCTAAGTTCAGTTAAATTAGCAGAACAGAAACAAAATCCTAGGCTAGTAGCAAAAATTTAAAATTGTTCTTTAATATGTTCAAGTATTTTAGATATTACTTCAATAAACCAAATCTGAGGCTAGTAACAACATCTGTGATGAAAATACGTTTAGTCCCGTCGGACTAGTGTCTAAAACAGCTATTTAATGGGATGTTGGATTATTTTCGTACAAATATTAATAAAACCATTAGCTACATTTCCCTAATTAAACATCTCGTAAACACCTGGAAAACCTGGAAATGTCAGGGAAATTCAGAATTAAAAAATTGTCTGAACTCTGAATAAGGTTTGGCTTGTTCTCGTTTCCAATTCCTGTAGCAACAATTAAAATGTTTGCTTCAAGCAGTCTGTATCTGCATCGTGGAAGTGCTGCTGTTAAATTTTTCAGTAGGATTTTAAATCGTACGTCTGTTGGTAATGAAAATATTATTAAGGAATGGCATTAACGTTTTGAATTGTGCATACAGTTCTAAGTAATTTAGTACATAGGGCAGTTGTGGGATTTGAATATGGCATTCAATTTGTTTGGAGACGAGGGTGACAACCACAAGACTGTTTGGGCTTGCTTTGCTCTTCCCGGAGACGCCTGACAAAGCTCGTGGCACGCTTTACCATACCCCTTGTTGGTTTTTTTTTTTTATTATTATTCATTATGACTTAAGTGGTGCTATAGAAAATAAAGGGATGGTCGGGGCGATGTATTATTTAGCTTTATTGTTGTCGTGCTCAAATACGTTGTAACTGACGAGTTGAAACAAGTTGCTGGGGAATCCCGAAGTAATGCATTGAAATTAAGATCTGTACGGAAATACTTGATCTTTAATGTGAACTTCCTCTTGCTAAGCGACCTTGGCAATTAGTGTGCATTCTGCCTTGACATTTGGATAAGGTTTTCGGCAAGAAGATAAAGATTACACTCAAAGATTCTGTACACATTGATTGTGTGGTGCATAAATACAGGGTGATTCATGAAGTACTGAAAAATAGCCTGTAAGATGTAGGGGCCTATAAAATAGGCCTATAGGCGTAACTTATTTATCGGCATGTGAAACAAAAACACTGTTCAACCTAACATAAGCTTGCTAGCGTGCATAGAATTACATCATTTTATTAGTCTTTCTTTTATAGGCCTGTTTTTCAGTACTTTGACACACCCAGTATATTTGATTCTGAAGCAAACTAACGCTTGTATAGCCGAACCAGCTCAATTTGAACCTTCTACATTTTAAAAGCAGAAGTCTATTAAAGAGATGAGAAAATTCAGGGATTTGAATCGTGAAACCTCTGATCATTGTAGGGGCTGAGATAGACCGGAGTAGATCCCATAACTGCTGAAGGAGCTGGTAGTCCTCACAATACCTTTAATTTAGTAATAACCATAATTCGTTGCCAAACATTTAGTAATAACCTTAATTCGTTGCCAAACATTTTGCTTGTATGTCCATGTATCTACCTACCTTCACCTGTAGCCAAATTGTAAGGTAAATTCAGTAGTTGGCAACTTTGTTCTCGGTGAATTCAAGAATGCACTGAAATCCCTGAAGCTCAAATTATACCACATTTTGCGAACTATCAATCAGAAATGAACAGTTTGTGGTGTTGTGCCCCATAGCAGAAAGCGTGCGATGCGCGTTGAGGAAATATTATGCTTCCTGCTGAAACAAATGGAGCTCAGATGGATTAAACAGAATACTTCTGACTAACCCTTTCTGCTCTACCGCAGTTCTCCTTTCTCTCCCTGTCCTTACCAGCAAGTGGACATGGTCATATGGCTTCGTTGCGCATAGAGCAGGTGGAATTGGTCATACGGAAATGGGAAAAAAAATTTACCTTGCCCTGTGATCTGGATGTTTCGCTTGCAGAGGTCATGCTGATCACCTACCGCTTCTCCCCTTTCTCTCCCTCCCCACTTCAGAAATTTCACGGTTTTGAAAATTGTGTCGCAGAAATAGCTTAGGTTTTTTTTTTGATGCGCTCCCAGCCGTAGTCACGGCGCTAGAAGGAGAGCGGGACAATTTTGTTAGGTAAATCCCATTGATAATTCCTAGGTTCTTTTACATGCCTCAATTGGCATGAGCATGAGACATCACTTGGCCCTTCTCTTCCCGAAAATGCCAGGCGTGGCTGAGCCCGGACTTGAACTCGGAACCTCTGGCACATGAGATGGTGATGCTGACCATCAGGCCACCTTGACCCTAGTCGCAGAAGTAGCCAGAATTTTTTGCTACTGGGCGTTGTGCCGAGAATTGTTTCGGGGTCCCCATTTAATTTTTTAGTACTGGGGCCACCACTTTCCCCATGTGTAGAGTTGGAACAATACATAAACCTGAAATAGCACTGCAACTTTGACGGCACATAAATGACACTTAGTGACGAGCTAATTTTAATACCAAGCCACGTGGCCAGTACCACGCAGAGTATACAAAGTTTGTTAGGAGTCATAAGTAACCAACTCTTGTTCTGTGCGTTTTAGTATTTTAAAGAATCACGGGATTACCTTGAACCTAAAAATCACAGTCCGTATATTGAAAATAGTAATCTGGTTGTTACCATGGTCGGAACCTTTAGATATATTCCCTGGCTATCTTAACACAAAAAAAAATCCTTTTCAAAATTCCTTTTAAGGTGGAGGACTTTTCAGTGCAAAAATTCGTTGAGTTGGGCACTGTTTTAATCATATGCTGAACTAATGTTAACACTCCTTGTTCCTATGGAATGAAGTCTTTATGTTCTTCTGGCGTTGCCTACTTGGCATTTGTGAAAATTGCATATCCCCCCCAACGCAGAAAACACAGGTAGGGGTAGCATCGACCCTATAGAAATAATCTTTTCCTATAAAAACACTATTTCATATGAATGAATACGCCACATCTACCAGAAGTGACTTCACCTCAAAATGCTTTTTAAGCTTAGATCTAACAGCATTTTTGTGGTGGTGTTGTCAGTTCTGGCAAATTTGGCAGATTCATTAATATAAGAGTGTAAAGAATTAAATCAGGTGCAGGTATGTCACCATGCACCTATTTATTGACCGAAAAGGGCATAGGGGACCAAAAAAATTAAGTAAGGCTTAAATGCAAAAGCCAATTCTTTTGAAAACTGGCAAAACACGGCAAGTGAATTTTGTGCATACGTGCAAAACCTACCATTGTATGGTATCTGGAATCGAACACTGTCTGTTCAGAATGTAAAATTGTCTGATATAAAATTTGTTTTTAAGTGTAAGTGTACAAAAAATGTTGAGATTTGTCAGATGATGGCAATTTCGTCTGGTATCCTATAGAGACCAGGATACGATAGGTTTTGAATGAATGATTTTTCATTATATTACAGACAGTCATTTAACGCAAAAATAAAAAGCATCAGAGTTCCACTTTAAAATTGCAAATTTTCGACTATCTCTACTGATAGTCTTTCTTCAGGCAAGAGATTAAACTGATAGTCGAAAATTTGCAAGTTTAACTTAAGGATGGGCGATAATGAAATTTCGACTCCGCGATTATTGCAACACCTTGATATGCGATTAATGCAATATTTCTCAACTTGTAGGCCAAGCCGTCTTAATTTGATCCATTGGTCATAACAGCTTTATTCCTACAGTAAGCCTACTTACTACACATGTTTAGGCCATGTAACCCTACGACTAGGCCTAAATGCAAATACACAATAGGCCTAGTTAGTGTCGTGTTAATACAAAATTATAAAAAAAATTATTCTTATTTATTCAAAAAATTTAAGTACTTTCAAATGTTTTAAGTATTTGAACGCCTTACAAGCAGCACTCGCCAGATAAGCCATACCCTCAAAAAAGACATTACCATTCTGCACAGTTAAGTGACCTGTTAAGATGTGTAAATGTTGATATTAATTAATCAACAGACAAGCACTTTATGTTGTAACATTAGTCCTGTTAAAATCAGTACTGAGTAGCAATTTTTCTTATCCATTTGTAGACCACGTTTGTTGTAAAATGTAGATTAGATGGTTTATTAGAAATAACTTCAGAACGGTTGCAACTAGAGACTTTTGGCTTGCACCACTGGAAAGCTGGCGAAAATATGATTAAAATGGTGAATTTGAACGTCAAAATCGGTCAATATTTAGCAAAATTGTCGACAACGATGGGAAACAGCCGAAATGAGCTCAAAGCTGCGATGATCGATCATGGCGATAGCACTATCGCATGTGTTGTATATCGTGATAATATCGAGATATTGCCCATCCCTAGTTTGAATAGTGGAACTTGGACGATTTTTGGTTTTGCGTAAGTGACTGTGTAATATGAACTTCACCCAAAGTAAATTTGCTGAATTGACGGTATTTTCGATTTTGTGTTAGCTAAAAGTGCCTTTTGTATGATGTAAACGGGATGAAAAACCTATATTTGCAGGTAAATGGCCTATATAAACTTATGTATTTACTTTTATAACCCATATTTCGGCCTTTTTTTTTTTT
>JAHWFP010029536.1:0-15613 GCA_023313725.1 Lithobius niger
CTTAAAGGATCTTAAAAGATCTTACATAGGATGCTCACATGGGCAGATATTCAGTTAGGTAGACACTGGGCTGGAAATGGTTAACCTGGTATAACTGAGGCAAGCACCTTTAAGCGCAATGTACAGTTCATCTACTAAAAGCAGCTAATAGCAGAATAAGTAATAATTATTTGGTACGAATGGGCACACCTTACGGAGTTGTTGAAATTGGATCAAGTTATTCTTAGTTGTTTACCGAATTAAGAATGGTTTACTCGGCACTGAGGCATTGAAACACAAGTCGTCCACTTGAAGTAGCTCAAAGTGAAATGAGTAATAATTATTTGATGTGATCTTTAATAAAAAAAAAGTCTGCCCGTTGTGTTGCGTTTGCAACGTTTACCTGTGTTTGAATGAATATTACAAAACCGAGTCACACAGAAAATCCAACATTAACAGAGGCTGACAGTCTGAACTTTTATTTAAGAACTTTTAATTAATTAATTGCTTTTAAAGAGTTCATCCCGATTAAGCAGCTGCTAGTAAAATGTGTAATTGGTGTCATCTTAAACAATGGAATGGTTAAACTTGTTTCAATTAATTCTTTTTCACTTAGCGTAGTGGTAGTGGTCCTGCACACGCTGCAGCAATTGAAACAGCAAATTTGAAAACAGCATCCTCAAAGCTAATACATCGTATTCCATCGTATCGGACTGCCAATTCCGAGGGCAACTGGCCTCAAAATTCTGGACTTACCGGTATACTGTTTCAAATCGTAAGTTCTTAGCTGAAACATGAGATTCATTCAACACAGTCGACAGTATTTGTTTCATAAGAAAATTATGTGACATCATAAACTGTCCTTCCTTTTCTTTATCCGAAACTCTATCACCCCACTCCCCTCCAGTTGGCTGACGTCATTTATGAATGGTCCCCGTGTGTTAGTTACGGAGCTGCCTAACAAGTTTTTTTTTTTTTTTCTGGTTTAAAAGTGATATTGGATCGGATTGGATTTATTCGGAGTCCAAAGGGCAGGCGTGCCATGGCCGCAATTCCAAACAAGTTTCGAACACCTCTGAAGCTTGAAAAATATTGCTTTTATTAATGTTATTCGTAAGTGAACACCAAACCAGATGAACCAAAATGCTTTTTAACATAAATATCCATTTTCTGTACCAGTTCGTCTGTAAAATGACTTTTCCAGTCCCCAATGTCACCTGAAATTGGCAGAAATACAACTTTTAAACGAGTGCATGCAGATACACAAGCAGCACAATGTAGACATCTAACCAATTGAATTACGGTTAGTACAAAAAATTAATGTACGGTTAATTGAATGCACAAAACGGTCTCGTCATGTTTGCTGGGTAAATTTTTCCTACAAGTTTTGTGGAACTTCTCTTGTTAACCCGTTACGAAGAATGTTATCCAAGTTTCCTGCAACATATGGCATAATTTGTTCCCAGAATATTAACTAGCCATTCTCTTCTGAAGATCACAATTAGGGCGTGTTGTTTATGCAACGACTCGCGTTTCCATTCTCGCAGATAGAAGCAAGAAATCATCTGAAATTCCGACATGGCGGCTGTTTTAGCTCTGCCAACTCGTAACGAAACGAGTCAATAATTGATTTTAGAAGCAACTGAGAAAATTGTTTCGTCAGCAGGAATTCTTTATCTTATTGTACAATCTTATCTTATTGGACTATAGAGCAGTGACACGACGTAGTATTATTGTATAAAATTCTATGCTGGAGCCTTAATGGGTTAGCTGCAAGGGGCACTGCGGAGAGAAACAGAAGGGCGTCATACTGAAGCCGATGGTGTGAAGAGTGATTTTTTAGACCTAAAACGCGCGATTTTTGTTGTTGGAGAAAACAACGTTATTTTAAGTCTGAGAAATCCGCTCTTCCGTTGTTTTTCCCTCCATTTTTATGTAGTGCACCTTGTAGTTATGCCTCCAAAACCCATACTGGTGCCAATATGGCGGCAAATGTCACTGCTCTATACAACTGCAAGTATTTACTCAGACGGTGTCGGATTTAGCTAACCCAGTTAGTGTTGTTACCATGGCAAAAAACTGCATGACTCCCCCCACCCCCCGGATAAATAATGACCGGTCCCTTACCTCAATTCATTACGGGAGTTTCTGTTCATACCCAAAGCAACACGCAGCACGCGACCACAATGCTGCGTGGTAATGATGTAATCAGCGATGGTATCACGCGGTCTAGCAGCTACTAGCTTGGAGCAAAAGCCGGCAGTAAAACCGTTATGATCGTTTGATTGAAGTATAGCTGCGAGAATACATAGGCGAGTCGTAGCTTAAATGCGCCCTTACTTGGTAAAGCGAGAGATGCTACAATACATTAGTTTATGAATGATCGTGATAGGGACAGCAGTCCTTATGTAAGCATCATTGTGAAGTAAGTAGCATATCTTCAAAATAGGGGACAGTTAAAGGGACAGTTAAGTGGAGGTCCCCGTCCCACCTTCATCTCCAAAAAATGAACAATTACGCCACACAAGGCGACAGCCGAGAGGAGGCCCCACATGGGGAGAGCCTAGTGAAGGCAACCCTCACCCACCTTCAACAATGCGTGAGGGTTGACGATGCTTATTAATGTAAACTTGGGTTCATTTATGATGACACCCTCTAGCGGTAGCTAGCTGAAAACAGGTCCTAGTTTCACCCAAATATTACTGGCAGAGTTATACCGATTTCGCATTGGTAAATTCAAGTGGCCCTGGCCGTGTCAAGGAGGGCTGGGCACCGTTTTGTTAACCAATGCGAAATCGGGCTGGCCTGGGCTGGGCCGGTATTTCGACAGCCAACCCGGCTCACACCAATAGCACGGCCAAGACCGCTTTATTAGCTAATACCGATTTCGCATTGGTAAATTCAAGCGGCCAGGCTGGACCGGGGCGGGCCGGCCAGTGCCGATCGGGGCCAGTGCTGGTCCGGCCTGCCCACTTTCGCGTTGGTTAATTCCACGGCTTGCTGAGTACGATTTACAGCACGCCACGTGTCAGTTTGTGGTACTTGACACGTTACACTTTCTGCCGCTACAGTGCAGCACCATTCATAAACCATTCTGATTTAAGCGGCGCTGGCCGGTTCCGACCCTAATTTGATTTTGCATTGGTTAATAAAGTGGTCTTGGCGGTGCCTGGTGCGGCCAGGCTCACACCATTGGTGTGAGATGGGCCGGCTCTCGAAATACCGGCCCGGCCTAGGCCGGACCGATTTCGCATTGGTTAATAAAACGGTGTCCAGCCCTCCTTGGCACGGCCAGGGCCACTTGAATTTACCAATGCAAAATCGGTATTACGCGAAATCAAATTAGGACGGAGCCGGCCGGCGCCGCTTAAATCAGAATGGTTTATGAATGGTGCTGCAGTGTAGCGGCAGAAAGTGGAAAGTGTCAACTGCCACAAACCGACACGTGGCGGTGCTGTAAATCGTGATCAGCATGCCGTGGAATTGACCAACGCGAAAGCGTGCCGGCCAGACCAGCACTGGCCCCGATTGGCACTGGCTGGCCCGCCCCAGTCTGGCCTGGCCGCTTGAATTTACCAATGCGAAATCGGTATTAGAGTGGCTTTACCTGCAGTATAATATACCAGGTGAGGACTTCATACCCTGAAAATTCCTCACAAAGGTGGGTGCATATTTTATAGTCCAAAAATTAGACGAGGTCGGTGCTCTACCCATTATATGCTCGGCAAGAACCTTAATATTGTCCTACTCTCCTTGCAAACTCTTGATAGTGCACTTTTTCGTTGTGGTACACTTAATAAAACGATTCAGTTCAACACTTTAAACTTACCTTTCCGTAGGAGCTCAAAGGAGTCGTCGTGTCGCAGCCAAATGGCTGGACTTGCCTTCATTTTCGCAAAACTGCAATGCTCTATAATCTGTCCTACTTGCTCGTCTGTGACGGACTTTCCAAGAAATTCAGCAATTTTCTTCACGCCTCCTGCAGTATCCTAATAATAAAAGGAGGCACAAGCCGTAATATTAGCTTCACAATAGTTACGGAGTATCACAATATTCACAGAAGCGTATACATGCAACTAGCCCTTGAAACCCAAGAGAAACGAAGCTGCAAAAAAGACAAATATGCCCCAGCTGCAACGGTGGGTATAGTTTATTCCCTTGTCCTATAACCTGAAACATTTGATATTTAGCACTCACCAAACTCACTTATTATCTCAGTGCTCTCGCCACAACTCATCAAATAATTCCCAACGTCATCATTTCTCTTCCAATATCTCAGCATGACAATTCTGCTGAAGCATCTGACTCACCGGAAGTTTAGGGCGGTTGCGCTGCTGAATTTGCCAACTAAAGATGGCGGCCCGGCAGTTTTTCTTGGTTAGGGTGTTTTATAAAAAATAACAAATAGTGGAAACTTTCATCACAAAGAGATTCCCACCATCGGGTATTATACTGTTGCAGTGCAACTGATCCATAGGACACCTATCGTTTGGCTAAGTACGTCGCGCGTTTGCTTTGACACGCCTCCTAAACGATTACAAACAACACTATCAAACAAGGAGTTGCCCAAGCTAGTAGCTGCTAGACTGTGTGACTACAATCGCTGATGACATCATAACCAGGCAGCATTGTGGTTGCCCGCTACGTGTTGCTTTGGGTACGAAGAGAAACTCCCGCAATGAAGTGAGGTAAGGGACCGGTCATTATTTATCACCGGGGAAGGGGGGGGGGGTAAGTAAGTAAGTATAAAGTGTTTATTTCCAAGAAAGGGAAAATGGAACCAAAAAGGGTCTAGCAAAGACCACTAACATTTGGCCAAAAATTTAAAAACACACAAACGACACAACAAATGCAATTGTACATATTGTCCCCGAGAAAGCAGTACATATTTTCATGTTTTGACCCCCAAAATAGTATTGTAATAATAGCATAAGTCTGTTGCAAATGCAACCTGGAATGGCAAGGACCTAGTTGCCACTGACTGCCATCCGATGTTAAAACTAAAAATTTAAAATTACAAAAGTAAGAATTTACAAGTTTGAAACGAAGACGATGGCTCGGCGGCAGAGGAAGGGTTGATGGTATGGGTTAGGGTCACGAATGCCTTACCACCATGGTTAGACCTACCAGGGACACAGTGGTCCCCGATGGCATCGCCAAACGTGTGGGACTAGTGGGGGAAAAAGCCGGGTGAAACTGTCAACGTTTCTAAAAAATATAATAATAAAATAATGAAAATAAAATAACCGTAGGTTAAAGCTTGGCTAAAGCCAATTGTCAATCTTAAAACAGATAATAAAATAAAGTGAAGTAAAAAGAACAATAAGAATTAAAATCTACGAAGATATTTATTAAGATTACACTCTTCCAACTTTCGACGGAAGGATGGCAACGAAACTGCAGAGACAACAGCAGCCGGGAGCGCATTCCAACAATTCAAAACCCGGTGAGAGAAAAACTGGGCACGGCAATTCAAGTTAGCTTTATGGACAGTAAGCTTGTATGGGTGACCCCTAGTGCGTTCGGAATGGCCTAAATTGAAGAGATTTGAAAAATCACCCCAAACCTGCCCGTGCAAGATGCCATACGTCAGGCAGAGATCAGCTTTCAATCGCCTAAGCTCAAGAGAGTCAAGACCCAAGCGGGTGAGACGGGCAGCATAATCCAAAGATTTTAAACCAGGGATGGCCTTAGTAAAACTACGTTGGACTGATTCAATCCAATCTATATCCCGCACCAAATAGGGTGACCAAACAGGAGATGCAAATTCAAGAATAGGGCGTACAAAGACCTTAAATGCCCAAAGGAGAGTGGAGCGATGCCCAGAGCGAAATGATTTACGGATGGCAGCAGCCCGTTGCCTAGCTTTTTTTACAATATGATTACAGTGAGTCGAGAATTTGAGGTCACTCGTAATCCAGACCCAAGGTCTTTGACACAGTTGGAGGTTGGAATCGTGTCATCATTGAGGGTGTAATGGAACAGCTGATTGGAAGACCCAAAATGAAGAGTCTCCGATTTACCTGGGGCAATAGGGAGTTGCCCCATGTTGCCCCATGAGTCATGCAGTTGTTGGAGCCTATCGAGAAGGAGGGGGGGTCATTCATTTATCAGGTTCCGTCGAGGGGAGGGGGTCAAAAACACACTGACCAACTGGAAGAAAAAGTCATTTTTGGAGCTAAAAAATGGCACTTTCAGCAATCTGAATTCTAAAAACGCCCTCAGCATCTGGGGGGTGCAAGTCCCCCAGACCACCCATGATGCGAGTGTTTACAAGGTTTTGAAGCTATTAGTACCACTACTGGAGGTATAGTTTTTACAAAAACTTTGTAAAAACCCTTAGCACCTGGGTTCTTGGCTTCTTCTGTCTTTCAGGTACTGACTATACAGGGTGAGGCAAAAGTCTGGTCACACGCAAATAACTGCCGTTATAATGGTCCTACGTTAATTCTGAACATATATTTGTTATGTAAGTCGGGTATGGCGAAGTCAATGAAGATATTTTCAATGACCTTGAAAACAGCATTCAACAAGGTCATCTGCATTCTATCTTCCAAACGGCGCAAGATACTGCACAAAAGTAGATTACAAAGTTGGACGCGAGCATCAAACGTGAAAAACTACGGAAATAGATTGAAAATCGGAGCATAATAGTTACGAGGAAAACAAAGTAGCAACAAAGTCTTCCCTGAAAGTTTTAACTGCCATGCAGTGAAGCTTAAAGCTGCCCCTACAAGCGAGCGCATGAGTTCCGAGTCTTTCCGGCATCAATGTGTGCAGTTAAAATTTCACATTGCAGTACGAAAACGGATACGTATTAGGCCTAAAGTAATGAGCCTTCATTCACAACACAGAAAGTCACATTCGGTAAGTGATCACTTTCTGATTTTACATTTACTATTTTTTTTTTGGCCGAAGCCTAATGCCCTTTACAGCGATTTCCAACCCAGCCACAACATTTGCCCAGCAATGAAAAACGTATTGTTGTTACGAATGCCCTTACTTTAATCCATAGGTGGGAAAACCCTGGACATTCGAATGCCCGCACTTTTAAACAGCTTCTTAAATCATTATGCCATTACAGATTACTTCCAATAAAGGGTAAATTATAAGTTTATGGTGAACAGGAAGCAATTGACAAGATGAATTTGCGTCACTTGATCACGGGCAGAGATAGATTTATATCCCCCCTCTCCCTCTCCTTCAAAACAAAGTGCTTTCATCAGATTTTCCCCCAGGAAAAATGCAGGATAGGCCTACGACCAGAATATGCCGAAAGGGTTGGAAAATAGGTTTAAAGGTGTGGGCATTCGATATGAGTAAATGAACTTGTTTTTCGGGATGGGGGCAGAATTTTACCTAGCAGTAGTAGGCCTATGTAGCATTATTCGAACACCGACCAGAAGACAAGGCGTAAATAACTGAGAAGTGGATGGGGGGGGGGGGGGGGGGGGTGAACAGGAATGAAAGTCCCCAAAAGAATGAGGCGAAAAATCTTCGAAAAATTTCGATTTATTCGCTGTTTTCTTCAATGTTTTTTTTCTTTATGGTTCCATACATTTCACAAAACAAGAATTGGGGGGTGTTAAAGATAAACTTTTAAGGCTTAACTAGTTACATACGAACCACTACCATTTTGCCCGGCATGGCAACCACGGACGTGACATCTCCACTCCCGACCGGCGTGACCCTTCTAACTTGTGAGATCTGTGAGCGGTGCTGACTGAGCTGTAGAGGGAGGGCAACTGGGGCTTTTTATGCTGGAGCATCGGATTTTTACGACCAATGCGCGGACGCAGAGGAGAGCTACGGGGGTCTGATTGGTGGAGGGCCAGGAGAACAATGGAAAGTGGGAGAAGTCGGTTTGGCAAAGGGTTTTTGGTGCAGAACCGTTAGAAGGAGTAGGGACATGTAAAGATAGGCCAAATTGAGTTTAACTCAAATAAACTTTAAGAAAGGCCTTTACATTAAAATATTGACTATGGATTGAATATTTACTGGAGTACTTTGTGAAATGGCTCATGTTAAAGCTTAGTAGAGAGGCTTGTGTAATGAATAAAGCATTACTATTAAATTTTACTAGCTTTAACTGTAGACTGCAGTGTTATACACCACAACTAGGTTGGGGGGGGGGGGGCGGAGTTTATTGCACAGACTGACTTTGTGTTTGCTTTGGGAACAGATCTTTATAAGATATGCTGAAGTAATAGAAGGAAAAGCTAGTTGTTGCATTCGGATGGTCACAGTCGGAGTTTTGGCTGGAGATTTAAAGCAAAATATTTACACTAAAATATCGTGTCCGGTGATTGCCGATGTCGAATTGGTTCGGACTAATGGTAGCGTTCTGGGGGCAAAAGATTATAAATAAATGCTATAACGCATTATTTAAGTTTGGAATACTGCTGCAGCAGAAAATAAACAGATTTTGATTTCGGTGGACATTCATAGCAGTTGCGATCGATCAAATACACATAAAAATATCGTCTAAATGTCTGTATCCAACATGTATTTGAGGTTATGTACCCGAAGGCAGCCCCTCCTAATGCACAACTAAGCTAGGTTCTGGGCTTTTTGCCCGAAAAGAATAATGAAAATAAATTACAAATGTACAACGAATTTTCAATAATGGCGGCCGGACGTGATGAGAGCTGCGTTTGGTTTGGAGTGTTTTTAAAATGGAGATTGTGAAACTTCTAGATGGAATTTCGGGATTCTGTTTTCCCCAGGTTGTAGCTAGAGAGTGTGGTTATTAAGGGGTTTCAAGTTTGGCCGATTTAGTGCATTATTGAGGAAATGGCTGAGGGTAGCAGACCGAGGTCTTTTGCGTTTTTTTGCGCTCGAGAAAAAAAAAGTGTTCGCCGTGAAAACGAAGGTTTTTCGGCGGCCTGTTACTACAGTATACCATCAGCATGAACAAAGATAAAAATCCCCGGTGTATCAGCATGAACACCCGGTGTATGACCCGGGAATATCTCCTTGACTTTTGGAACACCCTGTATATCCATGTAGCGTCTGTGCTATTCAGTGTAAGTTTTTCCCCGAAATGGCAACTTAATTTCCTGCACAATAATAATAATAATAATAATAATAATAAATAAAACTTTTTTTACAATTGCAAATGGTCAAGCAATAATAAGGGACAATTCAAACGATTTAAAAGCAAGTGCACCTCCATAAGAGGGTTTGTCATTTTCTAAAAAAAATACATGTGGGATTGCTAGTATCATGTTAAGTTTACGGGAGGGACGCTGCAAGAATTTGTCGAGATTTATGCTGTTTAAGAGTTTCCGGAATGCCTCAACAGAACAAGATGCAACCACCTTTTCGGGTAGAGAATTCCAGACACCAATCACCCGAACAGAAAAAAAAGTTTTGACGGCAATCCAAATGAGACGCCTGTATTGTAAGTTTCAGAGAATGTCCCCTGGTACGAGTTACATTTGAAAAATCGAAGAATGGGAGGTCAATACCCAACAGACCATGGAACAATCTGGAAAGTGAGGATCAGATCGGCTCTCAATCTCCGAAGTTCGAGTGTGTCAAGCTTTAACAATTTCAGGCGTTGACCATATGTCAGGTCACGGAACCCTTGAAGGAACTTAGCATAATGTCCTCTGAACCGCTTCGATCAAGTCAATGTTGCGAAGCAAAGAGGAGACTAAACTGGGTTGGCGTACTCTAGAATCGGTCTAACATACACCTTGATAGCCCATACTTTCTTGACGTCCCGACTGCTAGACAGGAAGCATTTTTTTAATTAAAGCAGTACGAACGTGAATGGCTTGAATGGCCAGCCTTGTCAAGATCTTCACGAACTAAACATACAGTATGTCCCAGAAGTCCCGTACCAGTCAAATAAATCCTTAAGACTTGGATATGGGTTGCCGATAATAGCATACTCGTATAGGAAGTCACCTATGGCGAATCCGATGATGCCATCCAAAATGACCTTGGAGGTCGTATTCAAGGTCATCCAATTTGTATCTCCTAACCTACGCAAGATAGGGACATAAAGTAAATTAAAAAGTTGTGGGGGATCGTGCTACTTGTACAACACAGGAAGCAGAACAAAAATTGCATGCGAAACAAGGAAGATATTAGAGAAAGAAGTTGGGTAATGCAGAGAAGCTATCCGCGGGGCAGCAGGAAATACAGACCCAGGAAATACAGACCCTGTATAGCGTTCTTGCCTGGTGTTGGTAATACTGTAAAATAAACCCAGAGGAGGATTTACGCCAAAAGGGCCGGGTGGCCAAGCCCTGAAAAGTCCCGTTTTGACACGAAGGCACCCCCCTACCCCCGCCCCCGTTAAATCCTCTCCTAATAAATGCATACGAACGATGCGCCAATTAGGCCGATGTCAATTAGACACATTAACTTAGCACACTCTGCGTGGGAAAACAAGGCATACAGTGTATGTGTAAGTGAGGGGTCTGGGCAGCAAGAAACCGATACGTCAACATAATCCATCCCCCCTCCCCCTCATACTAACTTAACACCATGACTTCAAAAGTAGGCTACTAGTCCCAAATTCAACTAATATGAACCATGGTTTAAATTCTGGTAAATGCACATAAGTACATGCTCACGGAAACTCGTGCATTTACTTTTGGTAAACGCAGGGAACGGATATTCAAGCATGGAAAAGCCGACTAGTAGTTAAACGGAAATGAAGAAAAAAAAAGGATTTGAAAAAAAAAACCTTTCAGGGCTTGCCCATCCGGCCCTTTTGCCTTAAATCTGCCTTTAATACTAAAACCAGGCAAGAATTCTATCCTTGTTACGGTTTAGGTTGATGGTTCAGCTATTTCTGTATTTCCTGCTGCCCCCTGGATAGCTTCTCTGCACCACCCAACTTCTTTCGTCAATATCTTTCTTGTTTTGCATGCGATTTTTGTTCTGCTTCCTGTGTTGTACAAGTAGCACGATCCCCCACAACTTTTTAATTTACTTTATGTCCCTATCTTGCGTAGGTTAGGAGATACAAATTGGATGACTTTGAATACGACCTCCAAGATCATTTTGGATGGCATCTTCGAATTCGCCATAGGTGACTTCCTATACGAGCATGCTATTATGGGCAACCTATATCCTAGTCAAAGGAGTTATTTGACTGGTACGGGACTTCTGGGACATACTGTGTATTCCGAATAGTCGGGTGGCAGAGGTGGTAAAATTCAAGGAATCGTGCACTTCTTCATAAAATCATGAAAATTGGTACGATGACCAGAAATGCACGTTTAAGATCATATTTAGATATGGAGCCACTTCGAAATTTACCAAAGAGCCCTTAAATCCAAGACGGCGGTAAAAATGGCGGTTCTCTTTGGCTACAACTCTTTAACCGTCAACAAATCAAAAGCATAATGTGAAACAAAAACGTTCAGTACAGGAGTTATTTGACTGGTACGGGACTTCTGGGACATAGTGTATATTTATATATACAAAATTATATTTTTAAATCGAAGAAGTTTTGTTTTATCGTTTCATTTCCTTATCTACAGTTTTTTTTTTACTGTAAATCTCCTATTAACAGCTCTGGCAAAACTCCCGGAAAACTCCCTGTCCACTCCCGTAAAATGCTTTAAGGTCAGAAATATTGAAATTACCTAGTAACAGCCCTCCTCCCCCCTCCCCCTGGCCCCAATTTCACGATTTCTGACCTTTAAAGCATTTTAGATCGTAATTTTTCTGCTTTTAGTTTCGGTTATGTAAAAGTTTCATTTATAAAGCAAACTAAATAAGATGGTAAACTAATCCCTGAACAAATGAGAATATGTTGATGTTAGACCGAATCCACATCACGTGTACACGTGATTGATCGCATGAACGCCGAATTTTTCGCGATGGATTTAGTTCTAAATACCTCCCCCCCCCTCCGGGGTGGCCGGAAAAAAGACTGGAATCATAACTTCGTTACGGCCCCCCCATCCCCCTTTTTTTTTTTTATTAACGAATTCATGTTAACAGTCCATGGCCGTTTAATAGGCGATTGACAGTGCGCTCGTCTCGCATATGGCAACGTACCAGGCAAACACCATTGCTATAATTATGTCCGAATAAAGACAGTTTTAGGGCTAGTGATTATAGTCTAAAAACTGGCAACACTTTTTTTCCATTTGCTTACCTTTTTTAAATCTTCGTAAAACAAAAATAAAATATTTTCTTCGTCCCGTCGCTCCCAGAAATCAAGCACATGCTTTGAAAACGGCGAATACACCACTGTTAAAAAAATTAATAACACTTACATTAGTTTCCTGTTTTACTCGTACGAACCCTGAAATACGTGTAGAGTTATGCTAAGCAGACTAAGACGATTATTTTTTAACCATTTTCCAGCGACGTCATTTACCCAAGTAGAAGGCACCAATCATTAACTGACCTATCGTAATAATGGTAAAAATATGTGAATACAGCAGTAAGGTTTCACGTGGACTAAACAGTACAGCAACACATGCAGTATCTGAAACCTTCAGGAAAGTTAATTAGTGTTCCTTTGCTGTTTTGATTTCGAATCAGTTAAACCCAACCTTAAACATCAGACGATTCGTTTTTATTTTCTAATTTCACATAGTTGCTAACAATGGCAAGTGATGGTACCAAAAATGAAAACTTAGAATTCTTTTGAAAAAGTTTATAAAGTTGCACAACTGAATTCAATTGTTCTGTTTATATTTAGAAGTATTTAATTGAAATACATACATAAATACTTTTATTTACCCTTTAAGAGAAGATACTTCAACCAGTGACGCGCCCAAGGTGGGGGGGGGGGGAAGAGGAGAATGGCGAGTGTTTACATCCTTTTCCCCCTTCTCGAGACCCCAAGAGTAAAACTTATTAAAAGAAGATAAAATAAAGCATTTTTCAGAATTTTTTCAGTTGCAATAAAAGTTTTATTTTGTCTACTTTTAAGAACTTTTATTCTTGTTACAGTCTTACAGTATTCTGAGAGGCTTAAAGCGTCCCCTGTACCCTCCCTAGACCTCTGACCACACTTTAAATGCCAGTTCCCCAACCCTCCCCAAAAATTCATTTCTGGGTGCGTCTAACGTCAACCTGTTCCTCGAGCTTAATTTTACCATTGACCTATTTCATTGTCGCTACTTCGTTTTCTTTTATACTTACGCGCATCTTCTACGAAAAGATCCACGAAGGTCTTAAAATCTCCCTTAAAGGCGTTTTCGTCCATTTGTTGCAGGAAGTAGTAATAGGACACAAGCATATCTCTCGGGTTTCGAGTGACGTATACTACCTGTAAAGTTGTACAAAAAAGATCCAGTCAGTGTGGATAATTCAATAGTTGTTTCTCAGCAATACTGCGACAACGAAAGCAATACAAAAAAAAAAATCCGTATATTTAGCCACTCATTGTGATCATTTTCAAAGGAGGTTAACAAGAATGTACGTTAATTGCACGGCAAAGCGTTAGACACCTTCTTTACTAAATGCTTACCTAAATACTTCTCTTTTTGTGTCCCTTTATAAAATCATTCTTCATCCTCACCTGGATTGCAAAGTCCAGTCCTGGGGACACTGCACAAAAAAGTCTATCGCCATTGTCGAAAACATTCAAGAGAAAAATTACGAAATAGTGCCCAAGACTGGATTCCACACCTTAGGAGAAACTATACTCGTCATCCTCAAACTTCCAAGCATTTCCGATGATTTCGAAAGAGGAGATGCTACTGAACCGTTCAAATTTCTGGCAAGCCCCTTCTTGTCAGAAATTTGATACTTATGATTCTTATGATTCTTTCGGACTATTTCCTTGAGCTGCAACAAAACCACCGTAGTCGCGGTCATTGCTTTAAACTTTTCTATCATAACTTCTTTCGCACTTCCGTAACTTGGCTCCTAATTACGAACACGCTACACTTTGGATTTGACCTGTTGTTTGCTAGTTGTAAATTCACGTTTTTGAGCACTAATGTAAGTCTGCCTCTACCTTATAAGGACATTTTAAAATAATGAAAAACACTTCAATTTTGCCACTATTTTGGGCGCCATCTTGGATATCTTGTCGTTTGGAGTCCTGCCATCTTTTTAGAGGATTTTTTTGAATTCGGCAGACCTTAAAACCTAGCAATTGACACCAAACTTACATACATTAGTATAATTTTGAATTTTTTTATGGAAGTGGCTATTTACAGGTACAGTACCTGCAAACAACTGGCTATTTACAGGTACTGTACCGGTAAGCTACTGGCTATTCACAGGTAGTGCTCAAAAAGTGAATGCACCAAAGCCAACATACTTCAGTAGCACGAAGGCATCCGGCTGCATTGCTGTCTGAATCGTAGTTTTATCTTCCAGGCAAACCAGTACGAAAATAAGGAAAGACTGCAATGAAGGTTTTCATTTAGTAACTAATCATTCTCGTTACTAAAGTCCGCAGATGTGCGTTAAAGTCACGTCTTACGCGTAATTCCAGAGCTGTGCTTCGACAAAACGCCGTACAAATGTAAATTATGCGGGAAGGCTTTTGAGTTACAGACTCGCTGGTGGCCAAGATAGCCAAATCTGTAATCACAATTGATGTTAACCACACCAAAATTGAGGAATCTGGGCCAGATTTTTACCTGAAAACGTAGACGTTAAGCTATCGTTTCGAGCATAAAACATTGCGTGTTCATGAATGCGAAACGAAAATCGCATAATAACGTGGCGCCATCTGTTGTCATTTTGTGTCATTAACTTTTAGCATTATTCACTGGTGATTGAGAACGTATTGGATTAATTTACGCAGGCTTAGCTAACATTTACGTTTTTGATATATTTGCCTTGTTCATGGTTTTTTCCATTAGATGTGGTTTAAAGCCACGTTTAACGTGTAATTTCAGAACAGTGTGCTTATACAATCTTCGACAAAACGCCTTATAAATGAGAATTTTGCGGTAGGCGCTTGAGTAGAGACTCGACGATTATAACCTCTCCTGGCCAAGACGATCAAATCTCTGAACATTCTCACAAACTGATGTTAACTGAGGAAGATGTGAGCGATATGGGCGAAATTTTTACCTGAAAACGTAAACTTTGTGCAGTCGTTTTAAGCGTTGCAAAGCGGATTTATTACATATTTATACGAATGGAAAAATTACACGACTGTATAGTGGCGCCATCTGTTATCAATTACATTGTTAAACGTTATAGATTGTTCACTGGCGCTTGAAAACTTACCATATTTTCTTAGGTAAATTTACGTAGGCTTAGCTAATGTTTACTTTCTTGATAATATTTGTTTGTTCATGGTTTGTGCATTCCTTCGCTTGCTGCAGGATTTAACGATATAAAAGACAACAGATGGCGCCGGGGTAGCATCGTGCGATTTTCGTAAAAAAATTAACAATAAAATGCGGTTTTCGTTCATATCTAGCCTAGGCTTATATGGATTTGATGAATAACCACCATGCCTGATCAGTTACGAAATTCACACAGTAGTAATGTATTTCATGTCATGCACGATTTTTCGTCTTTTGCTAGTGCGGTATTGTCTTTTTACGAATTAATCGGATTCATTTGGATTTCATGAATGAACTGTTGTCGGAACTGGTTTATGAGATACGCATGGAAGTGAAAAATCATGTAAATGTAATGTGTGCAGATGAGCTTGTTAGTTTTTACAAAATTTTTTGGC
>JAHWFP010029537.1:0-18201 GCA_023313725.1 Lithobius niger
CTGAAGTCCAAATGGTGACGGTTAACATCCGTTCCATGCTGCCAGAGGCAAAGTCCCAACTCTCACTCAACCAGAGACTAAGTCCAAACAGGCAACTTCATTCAAAGACCTAACCTACCATAACCTAACCTAACCTAGCCTAACCCAACTTTCTGAGGCTAAGCCCCCAAACATCACCTACGTGCCAGAACCCAAAATGCTGGGTCTGGCTTTTTCTCTGACCTTTAAACAGCAGCCCTCTAAATGGCGGGAGTAACCAACAATGGCCACAAAGGATTAACGCGATTCCCATCATCGGCTTAACGAGTTTCCCACTGTTCCTATCTATCGCGACATACGCCCGCTGTTAAGTTCACCAATCCTGAACCGGTCATCCTAGAGACTTCAAATTTGGTGTGCACCCAGCTGGGACCACCATCTCGTCAGCCCTAAATTTTCAGACCTCTACACCATCTAGGAAAAAATCCCGACTTTTGACGCCCAGTGCTGTTCATTGGTTTCAAGTTCCCCAATCCCGAACCGAACGTCCTAGACACTTCAAACTCCGTGGGCGCCTAGCTGGACATACTCCCTGGACGTCCAAAAATTTCAGACTCGTAGCCCTAGTAGAAGGAGCGCTATTAAATAAACCAACTATGAGTAGGCCTATATAGGAAAACCCCATGTTAAATACTTCGCCCGTCAATAGCGGACGAACGAGACGAGCTACGACCCTGGGAATAGGCTAGATCGCTTTAGGAGGACGAAATAGCCCTGGCTACCAAATTTCAGACCTAAAACACGAGTAGTTACGGAGAAACAGCATACCTGTGGGACTTTTGACCTGCTGGTGGGACTAAGCTATTTTTTCGAAGAAGTCCAAATGGTGACGGTTAACATCCATTCCATGCTGCCATAGCTCGTCTCACAGAGGTCTCACGGACATGGGGATAGGATTGAAATGTGCGCACGGACGAGGGCTATCCTCACACCGAGTTTCATCAAGTTTACACGGCCAGTTTTTGAGCCCCGACCGTTTGACCTGCTGTGGGACTTAGCTATTTTTTCGAAGTGGCTGTCGCAGGGTTTTTTCCTAATAGCTCGACTCACAGAAGTCTCACGGACTTGTGGTTGGGCTTAAAATGTGAGTACGGACGACGGCTACCCTGAAACCGAGTTTCATGATGTTTAGACGAGCAGTTTTTGAGCCCCGACACTTTGACCGATTTTCCGTACTTTCCGTAATACTACGAAAAGTGCCTCTGGGGTCAACAGCGAGAGGGGGTTGGTGCCAGGACGCCCATCTTCTGGGGCCGTCCATCTAGCATCGTCCCCCTGGGGCATGCCGATTTTGGCCGTGATCCGAGCACTTTAGGTTAGGTTGAGTCAGGTTAGTGGGACAGCCATTTTTTTGAAGTGGCTGTAGCAGGGTTATTTTCGAATAGCTCGGCTCACAGAGGTCTCACGAACTTGTGGTTGGGCTTAAAATGTGCGTACGGACGAGGGCTACTCTCACACCGAGTTTCATCAAGTTTAGACGGCCAGTTTTTGAGCCCCGACACTTTGACCGATTTTTCGTACCTTCCGTAATGCTACGAAAAGTGCCTCTGGGGTCACCAGCGAGACAGGGTTGGTGCCAGGACGCCCATCTTCTGGGGCCGTCCATCTAGCATCGTCCCCCTGAGGCATGCCGATTTTGGCCGTGATCCGAGCACTTTAGGTTAGGTTGAGTTAGGTTAGTGGGACATCCATCTTTTTGAAGTGGCTGTCACAGGGTTATTTTCGAATAGCTCGGCTCACAGAGGTCTCACGGACTTGTGGTTGGGCTTAAAATGTACGTACGGACGAGGGCTACCCTCACACCGAGTTTCATTAAGTTTAGACGGCCAGTTTTTGAGCCCCGACACTTTGACCGATTTTTCGTTACCTTCCGTAATGCTACGAAAAGTGCCTCTGGGGTCACCAGCAAGACAGGGTTGGTGCCAGGGCGCCCATCTTCTGGGGCCGTCCATCTAGCATCGTCCCCATGGGGCATGCCGATTTTGGCCGTGATCCGAGCACTTTTTATTTTTCCTGCGTTAGCAACACTGGTTTCGAGTGTACGCGGGAGAAGCCATCCGAGGGGCAGCAAGCGGATTTTTACGTGGTCGCAGGGTTTTTTTCGAATAGCTCGAAAACTATTCGATTTTGATGGGGTTAGGCTTGTTAGATCGGCCGTGAAAAGACCTCTCTACATTCCAAAATTCAGATCTCTAGCACTTCGGGTTCGCGATTTGACCTGCGTTAGCAACGCTAGGTGCACTGCCACATAGTATATAGGGACCTAGTGTCGAGACCAAAAGCTGTGCAGGGAAGCCAAAAATGAAAGTTGGCCAAACGAAGCACGGTGCTGTGCTGAGTCTCCCGGGCACTGCGGGGATGCTTTCCGAAGGTCCTGGACTGTTTGGCTCGGTTGTTTGGCCTTCTGCGTTAGCAATGCTAGGTGCACCTGGAAAAGTTACGTGGCCGAGCCTGGTTTTGCAACCGATCAGAGCATGATTTGTTCAGGGTTTCGGCTACTTTGTCACGGGTTTTTGATTCTCATTTTCGTTAGTAGGAATACCCTTCTTCTGCGTTAGCAACGCTGATGTAGGGATCCAAATCATAGGTGTGGAGAGCAGGTAGGAGAGACCAAGGAAACTTGGATGAGCTATTCTCCATACTAAATAAACCTGCTGAGAGTTGAAGGTTCTGTGTAGCCGTGCAGACCTGCCGAATCGCTCTCAACCACCGCGGTGTCCTAATTTAAGGAGTACGGGGGTGGCAACGGTTACTGACTTGCTTTCTGCGGTCCGAGTGCTCTACGTCTTCGTCGGATGGTTCGGGGGCACGAAGGACGGGTTAGCTGCTACGATGACAGAGTGTTTACTTTTTCGGCTAGGGCACACGAAGTCGGCTAGCATTATCAGTCTGTGTTTACGTCTTGTTCGCATGGTTCGGGCACATGACTGATGGGGTAGGCAGGTCAGGCCAGATCGGGTACTTTAAAGGAAGTGTAATTATTTTAGAATTAGCTCTTTCCTATATAAAATATCGGTATCAGTATCTAACGATACACAACCGATACTTCTTATCGATATAACATTAACTTATTAACTGCAACGGCCTTACAACATCCATTTATTATTATCAGAATAACTTTAGCTTTAGCTTAGCAGACGACACTCAATGCACTTGGCCTTTGCCTCATGCATTTTAATTGCTGCCACAATATGTGGGCCCATCCAGATACTCAGTCAACATCAGTGGTCCGGCTCCTAAATCAATCAGCTCCTCCCTCAGCCTCAGCATTCAATCGCACATCGTCTGCTACACAAAAGAGCAGGATGCAGGCCCCTTTAAAACCCAGGGTCCTGCAGATTTTCACACTCACTCCCCGACTTTTTGGACACCAATTGCTACCAGCCACTGAGCCCGAGGAGCCGGAATTCCCACAGCATTGTATAGAGTTAAGTAATAACGACGATCTTGGACTTAGCCGAATTTTAAGAGAGCTTCCCTCCTTTAGAGACTAAGTTCGGGTTAGTGTTTGGAAAGGGCGCTCTTTATATAAGAGCCCCCCTTTCTTATTTGCCTTTAGCCCCAATTAATTTAAAGTGCTTTAACGTTAGTTATTGAAGGTTTAACTTGAATTAACGGTGGGATAACCCCAACCCTCAATAATCGAATTAAATAGCTTTCGGACCGATATCTTGTGTGGACTCCCTTACTTTGCTCATTATTGCTTTTATGTGCTGTAGTTAGTAACGATCGCATTAGCGCCGGCCGGTACGAATTTATTATTACGTACCTCTGTTATCCTCGTAGCCCTAACAATCAGGAATTACGAGAGATTTACAATGGTGTCGAAGTTTTAGATTCGAATTTAACCCACGCCTAATCATTAAGAAAACTGCAGCACGTTACGGTTATTATTGAGCGAAGTAGCGAGTTTTCGGATTAAATAAGTAAAAAAAAAAATACCAGAGCAAGCAGGCAAAAAAATACCATAGCAATACGAAATCAAATTTTTCCTCCCAGTCTAATCGATCGAATTTAGGACATAATCATGCCTAGTCACAAGAAAAGCACTACAGCTAACAAAAGCACGAAAAAAGTTCCTAAAAACAGGAACGATTTAAAGCTTTCGACTATCGGTAGGCCGATTGTGAAGCCCAAACGCCTAGCAAACGCTCATGCCGTCAATGCACCTGTCCCTCCAGCCCAGCAGACGACTGACGAATCTGCTCCTCCCGCTAAACAGCCGACTCAATCTCGGCAGAGCAGACAGCGTAAGCGCGTGCCTAGAGCACCTGCTAAAAAGCGTAGCACAGTTGCGGAGAACTCCCCACTACGCCAGCAGCCAACAGATGAGCATCAGCATGATGCCCATGAATCACGTAGCCCTCCCCGTGACCCCCCCCTCCACAGCACTCTCGCTCGAATTCACAAGACGATTCCAGGAGAAATAGAGTGAATTATTCACGTAGTAGCTCACCACAGCATCACAGCCTTCCACCAAATAATTCACGCTATTTTTTGGATGGATTAAACGTCAATTTCCCACCTTTCTTGGCCCCACCCAGAACAACGCAGACTACAAGCAAGCAAGAGCAGCCAATTTTACATTCAAGCCCCACCGCATCAGACAGCAGCAATTTTTCACGAATTTTAGCAGGCCTACAATAAGCCAACGAAAGCCAAGTGGAAGTTTTAAATATGCTAGCAGAAAAAATAGGCAGTGCCCCACAAAACAACAGCAGCAACGAAAGAATTAGGGACAAAGTAGAAGTCCGAATGTGGGAAGATATTAGAGAAGCAAAGAAAAACTTCCTAAATTGTCACGCGAAGGAGGGACCGACATTTTCACCTTTCTCCTTTTTACGGATAACCTGATAAAAATTGATCCCCATTTGCCAGATAGCAAGCTGATAGCAGCAGCAACCAACAAATGCATCAACAGAGCAGCTCGTTTCGTCACAACGACCCTAGTAATCGCCGAACAAACATCATGGCCAACTTTCAAATCAGCTTTAATTGAAAGATTCGGCGCCGGAGGAGCCGAAATTACTAGGGCTAAATTTTTAAGGGCAAAAATGTATGAAGGGGAATCAATCGAAGCATTTGCCGATCGTCTCGAAATCATGGCAGCTGAAATCTGGATGGTTCAGCCAGAAGATAGCATTTTAGAAGCAACACTTAAGAAGAGAATGCGAGACGAAACCATGAGATGCACCTTTAAATCAGCCATGCCCAGAGAACTGGAAACGTTCTTAGCTAATCAAAAACCTAGGAGCTGGGAAGAAATGCTTCACGTCACGCTAAAACGTCAGACAGAGATCAGCGAATATGCAGAGGAAGGAGAACAACAGCCTAAAAAGAAGCCAGCACCTAAGCCGACAACTAGCACGGGTTACACGTCATCAGCCCCAGACGAAACAGCCAACGTAACAGCCGCCGATCTAGCAAAAATGTTGCAAGAAATCGAAAAAACAAACAGAGAAGTTAGGAACCTAAAAATGTGTGGTGCCGTGCCAGAAGCCAGAGTCGACGTTTTCCAGCCGGAAAGAAAAGAGTCACGCACGTGCTTTCGCTGCTACGGAAAATACCACATCAGCAAAGATTGTAGAACACAAGAACAAAGACTGGCAATCGTCAGAGCAGCCAACACTAGACGGCTAGAAAAAGACGGGAAACCAATTCCAAAGAGACGGGCGAAGAAATTACTCAAGATCGAACCAACAAAGAAGCAATAATCAAGAGTCTAGGGACAATCAACAGTTAAATTTGTCATATTACAGTCGCCAACGTAGCCACAACCGCAACAACAACGCAAACTATACTCGGCCCCGTACCTCAACAAACAACCAGCAGCAGCAAACCAGCGCTCAACAGTCAAAAAACTAGAAGATAGCTAAAAAAGTAACAGGTTTTTTGAGTTAGCAGGGTACTCCAGCACGGAAAAAATTCCGATCAACACAACCAGTACCGAAAATCCTGAAATTCCATCACCCACCCCCACCCCCACGCCTAGAGAACAAACCAATAAATTATTCCACAGCAAGAAAATCCACTCGACGATCAACGCTGCAGGTTTATTACTCGATTTATACTCAACAGTCGACTGGCACCAGAAAAAAACTAGTGCTCAAGGACAGGACACTAACATTGCCAAGATTAGCTTCGTATTTTGGTACAATTCCCGATAAATACGTAGCTCCAGCTCTAATTCTAAACTCACACCTCGCAACAAATTTCACGGAGCAACTCAACAAAGTAAACAAGATTTTCAAGTTATCATGCGATTCAGTCATGTTAACACTCTTCGAAGACGGAATTGACTCACAAATTTCCACTCGGAATTAAATCTATCCAAATCCAACAACCCCATAGTTCTGGAATTAATCGGAGATGACAGAACAGTCGAATTCCGAAGCACACCAACTCCATCCAGCGGTGGCGATAGACACTAGAGGCCTTATCGAGGAACTAGATCCAAGGAACGATACTCACGTTGACAAGGACCAAATCAGGTTCGAGTTGACTGCATAGGCTACAACTCGAAATCTGCTTACCCAATGCCCCATCTAATTTTTAATTTCGGCAATTTAAGGAAAGTAGCACTTTTAGACAGCGGAGCGTTTCGCTGATCGAATCGTCTACTGCACAAGAATTGTTATGAAATCCACAAATTAAATGTCACGAGGTCAAAACCGTAGCTCCCGTAAATTTAGCAGGTGTCGGTGGTAAAGGGATTACAGCAGAGAAAACGTTGTTCGCTGAAATAAGCAAATGCGGATTTTCCACAAACCAGCAGTTTAAAGTCGTTCCCGATGGCAGTTTTGGAAAAATTCACATTTTATTGGGTTACGATTTTTTATCAAAACAACCTGATTTGGGTAAATTAAATTGTTCTGACCATATTTTCGATGCTTGGGAAAATTATGGCAGAAACAAGGAATTAATTAATTTAGAAAATTATAACGTTTCAACAGAGCAACGATCAATATTTCTTCAGATGAAGAAACAGACGAAAATCCAAAATCCACTTGGAATCCGACACCTCAACAATATTACGTTGAGGTAACAGTTTCTTTATTAAAAGACGTCTTGCCAAACAATAGCGAACAAAAATTTTGTGGCAAAATCCACCAAGCCTATGTCTGAGCAGCAAAGTGGCATATTTTTGCCACAATGCAAAGGAATCCCGATCCTTCTCGCCAGATGTTTGGTTAATACTAGCCCTACTGGTTTAATCCCGATTATGGCTATTAACACATCCAGGGAGGATCAATTTCTAAAGGCAGATTCTATTTTGGGCCGCTACACGACGGCCAAAATAGAATATAATGATGAAGAGCACAACGAACAGGACCTAGGAACGCCAATTACAAAGGATAATCCCACCCCTTCAAGCTCAACTCAAACAATAGGAAGAGCACAGTCAACGGACGACACGGACAAAAGATCAACCACGTCGCCAGCTAATCCCGGAACCTGTTCCGATTTTCCTTCCCCTTCAAGGCCCACTCAGACAAAGGGGCACGCACAGTCTATAGAAATTAACAGCATCGGGTCCGCCCAGTCAACGCCAGCAAATCCCCAAACTGGACCTAGCCACCCAACGCAACCAGCGGACACAGAAACCGAACAAAGGCCATTTTCAGAAGAGGAATGGAATAATTTAAAGTTTAAATTCAATTTATCAGATTTAAACGAAGAACGTATGGCATTTTTGGAAATGCTCAAGATACATCAGGACGCCTTCAGCAAAAACGAATTCGATCTTGGAACTTACCAGGACTATGAAGTAAATATCGAAACAGGGTCATCAGCCCCAGTAAGGTCGAAGATTCACAGGGTGCCCTTCCATCAACGGGAAATTTTGGACAAGTATTTAGAAGAACTAGTCAGCATTGGGGTAATCAAGGAATGCAAATCATCTTGGCTCAGTCCATGTCTTCTCATAAAAAGAAGGCCTGAAGGATATAGGGTGGTAGTGGACCTACGCGGTCTCAACGCAGTTACTGAATCAGTTTCTGTACCACTACCCATCATCAGCAAAGCACTAGCAAACCTCAACGGCGCCAATTACTTCACCAAGCTAGATTTTCGCATGGGATTTTTTCAGCTGAAGCTAGCCGAGTCATCCATGGAAAAAACAGCGTTTCAAAGCGCCAACAAGGTTTATTGCTTTTCCAAACTTCCAATGGGTTTGAAAGTAGCGCCCGCTCACTTCCAATTCTGCGCCCAGCAGGTTTTCGCAGAGATTTTAAGACCCTACTGTACAATCTACCTTGACGACGTGCTCCTCAGCTCCTTAAATTTCCGAACACACCTGCTTCATGTAGACAAGGTGTGTTCACTCGTCGAGAAATCGAAAACGAAACTCAGCCCCGAAAAATACATTTTCGCTGCGAAACAAGTTTTCGGATTCATCATTAACGAAGAGGGTGTACAACCAGATAGAGACAAGATAAAAGCCATGGAACTCTTCCCACAGCCTAAAAACGTTAAAGAAATACGTAGATTCATCGGAATGTGCGGATTTTTTTGCCGACACATTCCTTCCTTCTCAGCTTACTCAATAGGCCTTAACCAAGCTCACCAAGAAGAATACGAAGTTCATATGGGACAAGGAAGCAGACGACGCATTCAAAGGTTTGAAAAGGCTATGGTAAACGCAGCTACCCTACGCCACACTGATTTTTCTAAACCTTTCTACATCGAGGCGGATGGTAGCAACGTAGCGCTCGGCGGCTGCCTCACACAAGTACACGACGGCATAACCTATCCCTTAGCCTATACTTTAAGAACCTTAACGCCAGCTGAGAAAAAGGAAAGCACCACTGTGAAAGATTTTAGCAGCAGTACATGCCTGTGAAATTTTTCGCACCTTCCTCATTGGTAAATCTTTTTTTTTGGCCACGGACCACATGGCATTATTTTTTTTTGTACAACAGTAGTGGATTATCTCCTAAACTAGAGAGGATTCTCACAAGGCTAAGGGAGTACGACTTCAAAATTCAACATAGTCTGTGTACTGGACTCACAGTTTCCTACTGGAACGAAGCCACGTAGTAGCGGAGCAGAAAGCAGACGACTATTTCGGCAAGATTTGGCGCAGCATCAAAGACAACGAGCCAGCTGACGTCATCGACACCAGTAATAAAAGGAATATTTACTACAAGGATTTCGACGGCATGTTGTATAGAACATGGCTAAAAGACCCCTCACAAGGAAGATTAGAAGATATAGCCCAAGTTTGCATCCCAGAGGCCCTGGTAAACTTCTGTATTCGTGACTACCATTCCTCCCCCGCAGCTGGCCACCGAGCAGCAAAGAGCACCCTAAAGCTTATCCAGCTACATTGTTATTGGCCAACCATGATCAGAGACAGATTACTACGTGAAGACATGCCTCATCTGCCAGCAGTATAATCGGCCAAACAAGCCATGTAAAGCAACACTCAGGGCCTACAAGCCTCTACAGAGACCAGGAGAGAGTTGGTCGATGGATTTGATAGGAAAACTAAACACCACTCACAAGAATAACGCCTAGGTGATGACGCTCGTAGACGACTTCAGTCGCTACGTCATTGCTTTTGGGATTCTCGACAAACGAGCAGAAACCGTAGCTAGGAAGCTATACACCAAGCTTTTCGCACGATTCTCACCCCCCAGGGTGCTCCGTTCCGACCTCGGAGGCGAGTTTTGCTTTATAGTTAGTGCAGAATTATGCAATCTATTCAATGTGAAGCAAATAAACTTCACCCCCTATGCTTCTTGGATAGGAGGAGGCGTAGAGATTTGCAACAACTCGGTACAAACCGTTTTAAGGAAGATAGTAGCAGACGATCCACACTCATAGGATGACAACCTACAAGCAGCCTGCATCGCCTTAAATTCTACCCCCCACAGCTCCACGTTGTTGTCACCCCACCTACTTCACTTCGGCGTAGAATTCAGGATTCCCAGCAGCCTAATCTTTGAACCTGCAAGAAAAATTTACAACAGTGACGATACAGTAGTCAGGCTGGAGACAAAACTGTCAAATGCGTTCGAGGTGGTGCGGCAGCATAACGCTATCGTAACTCAACGTCTTCAAAACTTCTACAACAAGACAGCACGCCCCTACAGATTCTTGGCAGATGATTATTTATTAATCAAATCCTTCGTGAAGATTGAAGAAATTTCCAGTAAACTTCAGAAAGTGTGGGTTGGACCCTACAGGCTAGTAGAATTCATAAATCCAGTCATCGTGAGAGCAGTGCACTACCTGAACCCCTTCAAAATTGTCTGAGTACACGTCAACCAATGTCGGCCTTAGTTCATGCGTTCGAGAAATCCAATTCAGCCTTCTCAATGCCCGATGACCTGGATTTAGCAGAAATCCAGAATGGAGGATTGAACGAATCCGAACAGGAAATCCGCGATTTGATTTCCAAACTACACCTCGACCCATCCGATCACGCCGTAGAAATCAATGCACCTTGCTTGCACCCCCCTCGTCCAGCTAACCCCCAGCTAGCCACCACTCCAGCCGACGGAGCAGCGAAGCGAAAACGTAAGCTACCGGAACCTCGCACGTCTGCGACGTTACAGAAACGTTTAAGACTTAAGGAACAAAAATTGGTAGAGAAGCCTAAGTTACGCCCAAGCCACGGTTATCTGACTCGTTCCAGCACTAATACCCCAGAAATTAGGCGTAAGCGTAATTTCAATCAAGCATTAGTACAGGACCACGAGTAGCTAACCCGATTCCCCCCTTTTTCATACTGGAAAAATGCCGTACAAATGTGAAGAGTGCATTCAAGCATTTAGAATCGCATTTCGATTCACCAAACGAAAATTCGTTCGCCAGGCAATTAAAACAACGTAGCACACAAAAATAGGCTAGCGAATTCACACAATTAAATAGCCATAACTATCAGTGCACACGATTTGCCGAAAACCAAAATCGCAATGTAAAAATTAGCACGACAGTTGCTACACAAAGCGAGAGAAAACGTGTTAAGTGTGACGTTGCCGACACCGGTAATAAGCAAATGCCAATTCCCTTAATACGATCGAGAATAAATAAACGAATTCTTGATAGTGTCAATTGCCTAAAATCGTAGCAAATTGGCAATAGCCGACAAATAAATAGTTAACGATAACGCACGCAAATCCATCTTTTCAGCAGCAAAACAGTAACTATTCCGTTGTCAGCAAATGATTGTCGCAGTTCGGCACGAACCTACCTTGACAATGGAAATAAAACGTACAAATGTGAAGGATGCGGTGCAGCTACGTAAAAATCCAGATTTTCTTCACAGAACGTAAATAAGTTACGAACTTACCGTAAAATTACCTTAGGTTTCAACATGAATCATTTTAAGCATTTATTGGTAAAAGAAGGTAAAATTATAAGCTTTCCACTATGTTCCGACGGAAAGAAAACGTATAAATCTGAAGCGTGCGGGACGAGCGATGCACATCAGTTCCAAATCGACGATCAGTCATCAATTTTGGTTTTACGAATTATGTTGCTTCAGTTCTGACGATTATACGGATTGGAATTGCGCACACTTGAAGGGAATTAAGTAATAATTTTTAAGTAAATTATGCTAAGGACGAGAAACCCAAAGTTACGTCAGTGAGGCTATCACATGGCATAGCGCTACGTAAAACGGAGGCGTCAAGCAAATTTACGAGAAATTAACCCAAGACATTCACGTCTAAGCATTTGAAAATTGCGTTAAGGCAAAATGTACGTAACTAATTAAGAATTCAGTAAATAGAATAACCTTGATGGTTCAGTTCAAGTGCTGTAAGCACGTAAACAAAAGCATTACGATGCGAAATTCCAACCCGGAAAATGGCGGACAAAGAACTTACCTAGTCAGCCTCACAATACCAGCAAAAATCGTATGCAAAAACGTAAAAATAATCCTGGAAAACTTCGTACGATTAACATTAGTACCCTTAAGTAGCCGTACAAGCTAAAATTATGTACGGATGGCAAGTGTAAGTATTACTGTCGCATCAAGTAGTCGGAGTCAGTCAGCAGTGCACGCTCAAACGCAAGCTCGAAAAAAAAAAGTCAATTGAGATAACTTCATAACTTCATGTGTAGGAAGTGGGGACTTCACGTGGCAAGCTCGCTGGATCGGCCTGGACAAATCGGGAGGCTACACAACTCGCGTGGTGGGCCTGCAAAAATCGGGAGGCTATGCAACGCACCAAGTTTCGAGCATGGCAACGAACGAGCAGACGACAACGGTGAAAACAACAGGGATGTAAACAGAGTCCAAACTAACTTTATGGCCTGAGGAAGATAGTAGTAAACTATCGAAAATTCGCTAGACAGTGTGAGTGTCTTCTGTTGTGAAAGTGTCCGTTTTTCTGGTGACTTTTGTTCGTTTATAATGGAGTTTCACAGTACGAAATCTAACGATCTTTTTCATAAAGGCCATCTAGGAGCCCTGGCCACAATAGCCTATATCAGTCACGGCAACCTATATTAAGTATGGGCACCTAAATCCTTAAAGGTCGGAGTTACCCAGGAAATAAGCCGTACTGAATAAATAATTCACGGTTTCGAATTTTCGTCGGACATGACAAACGAAAATCCGGAATATCGCCACTAGCAGTTGAAATAAACTAGACAAGGAATAACAAAAGTGGGAGCACAAAATAATTTATAACAGGGAGATATGTACATCTTGGCAACCTAGAACACGGAGAGGTGTAGCGCGGCTCTAGTTCCAGCGCCAAGGATGGCCGGAACGTAGGTACGTGATCCTAGGGACTTCCACCTCCTCAGGAACCTCGTTTCTCTCCGGCATCTCTTCAGGCATCGGGCTACCAACGCCGATTAACTCAAAGAGGAACCGGACATCTGGCTCCGGGACTTCCACCTCTACCACGTCCCCCTGCACCCCTCCCCCCTCCTCCATCGCCTCCTCCTCCTTGTCGGCCACCAGGTCGACGACGACGGGAGGAGTGGGACTTCCAGGGGCAAGCTAGAAAAAATTAATTAAAACTAAGTTTAAAATAACGTAAAATTAGCCGAATGTAAACAGTCCGAAATTAATTACGCTAGTAAGAGCCTAGAAACCGCAATTACAAAGCCAAACAAATTCAGGACTAAGAAAATTTTTGTTACAGGCCAAAACTCACTCCCCCCCCCCCCCGCCGCCCTCGGGGAACATTGCGTCATGAGCCTCCAAATTATACAAAACAACAAAAATAACCAAATCCATTTCGATTTCAAAAATAGATTAAAGGAATTTCCTCTTTCGAAAAAAAAAAGAAGCTTAAAGTGGCGATAGCCAACATCAGAAAATCAAATACTAGTACTGGAAAAGCGTCCAAACCACAGTACAACAAATTTTGCAAGAAAGATTTAAGCACCAGACGCACTGTTCCCACATCCCCCCCCCACACTCTTTTACAGGAAATAAAAAGCGTTATTTTAGAAAAATTAACACATTCAGTTTAACTAACTATCCATTCAAATAATTGTCCGAAAGTTAACATCTATAGACCTCGGTCACTACTCTATTCTAGCGATCAGAAAAAAATGTTTAAAGCTCTATAGACAGCAGTCCGGAACTTCACCCCCCCCCCCAACCTTTCCGATTTTCCTTTTTTACCACACCCCAATTTCCAACCCTCGCCCCATCGTACATTATGATAAATAGCAGCAATTAAGCAAATCAGTCTCAAATTAAACGAAACGTCGTTCCCTTTCAAGCAAGTAAAATAATCACCTTCAGGCTAAGTAGTGCACGACAAAAGTTGTCCCATTACAGAACACACATTCCACTTAATCAATACAGGAACCAAAATCAAAAAACCATTTTCAAAAACAAAAAAAACAAAAAAAAAAGAAATTGATTTGCTTAACAAGCCGTTAACCATTAACACATAACCGTAAATAACGTTAGCAATCGTATCTTTTCACTTGTCCCTGATCAAACAACGACACGTGGCCACTAATTCCGGCTGTCTCGAAAACTTTCAAGACGAAAACGATCGAAAATTCCATAGAAATTACATAAAAATAAGCATCACGTTCATCTAATTATTACTAGCACATTAAGCTTAACAAATTAGTAACGAAAATCAACTTAAAATCACTAGACGCTATTTTCAAGTAGGCCTAGACACTTTTCCCATTCAACTCGAACAAAGAAAGCTGTTCGATTATTTCCATACGGAAGGGAAACTAAACGAAATCAGCCGAAATTAAATAGAAACACCAGATAAATTAGTTAACACAATTAAGAAACTTACCCATAACTCTCGGTGAAAAACTTCACACATCGGGTCCGCCACCCGGAGGATGAGGTAAAAAGGCCCACATCTCGTGCACCGTTCGTGGTGGGTTGCGGGTGCATCCATCACATGCGATTTTCTTTAGCCAACTGAGAAAATCGCGCCAAAAATTCAGGAAACTGGAAAAGAAAATTTTCCTACCTTCTCACCCCAACCACCAGCCGCATTGCTCCCCGCACTACGTGAGCATTAAGGAGTTAGAGGAAGCATTCGGCCACTCCTTAAACATAACCGATCAAAATTAATTTTGGACCGGAAAAATTATTTCCACGAACTCAAGGATGAAACACCGAAAAATCCGACAAACAAATGGTAAACAGTCCACAGACCTCATCTAGCAATGACAAAAATTATTAATTAGCGTAAGGATTTAATTATCGGAATCAATTAACACCAAAACCGTTGGGGCCAAACAACGGCAACCCCCCTGTTGTTTTCTGTTGTTTCAGAGACAGAAGGAAGATCGATGAGCGACAGGAGCATCAATAAGTGATCAGCAAATCCATGAGGGATTAAGTTTATCAATAAGTGACAAGTATATCAATAAGTGATATGTGCATCAATAAGTGATCAGCAATTCCATGAGGGATTAAGTTGATCAGTAAGTGATAAGTATATCAATAAGTGATAAGTGCATCAATGAGTGAGAAGCGCAGAAATAAGTGATCAGTATATCAACAAGTGATAAGTACATCAACAAGCGATAAGCCTATCAATAAGTGATCAGCGGATCAGTAAGTGATAGGCAATGCTACAAGCAAGAACTCAACTCATTCATCATGAGCTCATGAACATTTCATCTGATTCACTAATTCAACACTACAAGGACTTCACAACACTGAAATCAGTTCCGCGAAACTCGCGAAAGTACGACGGACAATGTGAAACAAAACAGAACACTCCAAATTTAATAAGTAGACCGAAATCGCGAGGCCCACTACGGAATTATCGAATAAGTTCTTAAGCTAGAGTCCGGCCACTGAAAGAATGACTCGGCGTTCGTCGAATATCGCCCATGTTTGCCAGTACGATAGGTGCACCTTGCCGACAGCGAGTTCAATCGAGCCCAGACATGGCGCCGGCGTCGAATTCGGCTTCGTTAGGGAAGCGCGGTAAAACAGTTAAGTTCGGGAGATAGTTTAAAACGTTAAGTATTTCGAATCTAGGGTGAGTGAATGTGGAGAGTTTAGAACAAACACACAAGCCAGAAAGTGTGAAATGGCTGCTACTGTGTCGTGAGGTTTTCCTATACGGCTCCTGCAAGGTGCGTAGTCCTATAAGCTTTTCCGGGCAAGTTATGTACAGACGCCGGGAAAAAAACGGCCACGTCTATCACCCATTTTGCAGCCCAGTTTTTTGGACACGTCAATAATAAGATGTATTATTGTACACATACATGAAAGCAGTGATTTGGGAGTGGGGACCGCAGCCTAGTTTGCCATTTTTTTAAGGTTGTAATCGGTGTTAGCAGCAATTAACGTAAGCGGCGGCACCAAATTGGTACGGCGGTGAGAGGGAAAACGATGCGCTGATGCTTTGTTTCGTGCTAGGATTCAAAACATTTGTCAACAGAACAAATCCATGAAAGAAGATTAGTGCAACACCAAAGGCTTAACGTCTGGATACGGGAAATCTTTAGAAATGATCGGGAGTGGACAAAAGACGATGTTGATTTGCAACTACACTTTGTACCGGTTACGTGTGTTAATAAATGAGCGGTCGCATTGAAATGCATGCTTATCTGACAACTAACAATCAATGTTTTACTTTGACCACGCTTTTTTTCTCTTTAATCCAGGATTTACACACGCTTCAAGGTCACACGTGTGAATTTATTGTAAACTATTTTCGCATCACCAAACAATCGAAATCACGAGACTGCTATCGATTTAACAGTTACCGTACGCAGTCCAACAGTTTTTCGTGATAGTGTTTTTTTTTAGACACGTGGAACTAAAGTCGTATTTATTCTTAATTCGTCTTATGTTACTTAATTTTTTTGAATTAAATAAATTATTAAATAAATTAAAAGTATTTACAGTAATTCAATATTTCACAATTATTTTGTTTGTTTGGCTTTTGAGCAGTTGAATTTGGATGGCTTGCCTGCGTTACTTGTTGTTGCCTAGCAACCACAAGGGGAGGATGATCGATGCGTGAAGAGCGACGTTGAAGTACAAACCTTGTTTTTAAATCGGTTTTACTGTAAAAATACTTCTACTGGAGCCAACATTTTATCACTTCACCATGTTATGAGAGGAACCATAAATTATCTTTCTTCATTGCTGAAATTACCTTATGTGTAACAATGTCTCGAAACGAGACCATGTCACATCATTCCCATTGAATTCAAAGCACGGGCGAGCTCGATTCGATCATATCCGCAGCTGTCTCGCACGACAGGAACTCCCTGGACCAAGCTCGTAATATAGCGCTGCCACACCATACGAAATATTATACTGTGCCTTGGTAACGGCTAATGAATGGCCAACAGTGCACCTTGCACGCACCTCAAACAGACGAGCGAGGCCACGACTTAAACAATCGATGATAACAAAAAGTCATTCTCTTAGTGCCCCGATTATAATACTCCTGATTCTCCCAGTGCAATAAAAATTAAGAGACAGGAGCCGCATGGTAAAATTAAGACACGACACCTAGTTAAGAAAACAGAATTGTAACACAGTCGAAATTTTATTGACCGATATTGTCACATAGGTAAAAAACTCGAAATTTCTGAATTACTATGAAATTGTACAGTATTGTATACGAAAATGTCTGACATGTATGTACCAACACAGTAAGCAGTAAGTACTAAATAATACAGTATTAGCACGTCTCGGGCCCCCCCCCCCCCCCCAAATCCAGGAATTTTTTCTCTCCCCGGTTTGCATGAGAACTCTTCAAAGATCCTCGAAAATTCTAACCCATAGGTTCATCGACCAACAACTGAGCCCACTTAATCATTCCACCCCAATAGCAAAATAGGATTCCGAATATGTATTCGAAAACTGAGGTTTACTATACGAGGTCTTTTAAGGGTATTATAAGCATAACCTGAGACGTTTTTCCTCGTATCTTAGCGGGAAGTTTACTCCAGTAATAGCCAGCAAGTACAATCATATTCCGGAATAAGTTAATCAAAGTACTAAATTAAAATTAAAACTTTAAGGAGATAGATCGTTACCCCAAGCAAGGAGTAGCCGACCTTATTTTTGAAAGGGCGTTGTAATTATTTTAGAATTAGCACTTTCCGATATAAAAATATCGTTACCAATAATCGGTATCCATTTATTACAACATCCATTTATTATTATCAGAATAACTTTAGCTTTAGCTCAGCAGACGACACTCAGTGCACTTGGCCTCTGCCTCATGCACTTTAATTGCTGCCACATGTGGGCCCATACAGATACTCAGTCAACATCAGTGGTCCGGCTCCTAAATCAATCAGCTCCACCCTCAGCCTCAGCATCCAATCGCACATCGTCTGCTACACAAAAGATCAGGATGCAGGGCCCTTTAAAACCCAGGGTCCTGCAGATTTTCACTCTCACTCCCCGACTTTTTGGACACGAATTGCTACCAGCCACTGAGCCCGAGGAGCCGGAATTCCCACAGCATTGTTCAGAGTTAAGTAATAACGACGATCTTGGACTTAGCCGAATTTTAAGGGAGCTTCCCTCCTTTAGAGACTAAGTTCGGGTTAGTGTTTGGAAAGGGCGTTTCTATATATAAGAGCCCCCCTTTCTTATTTGCCTTTAGCCCCAATTAATTTAAAGTGCTTTAAGTAGTAGATATACGTGAGTCGTAGTCGATTTACCGGTTATAATTACGAGCGAGCGAGAAACGGCTAGTCCACTATCGAGGGGGTGGAGGG
>JAHWFP010029539.1:3285-35488 GCA_023313725.1 Lithobius niger
TTCAAGTCAAATGACGTCACACCTATTAAGTGTCATTCACCACCCGATTTCTTCCAAATGTATCCAAACGAAGTTCTAGTGGTGAATAGCACTAAATAGGTGTGACGTCATTTCAAGTCAAGTACGAGTTTTAGTCAGCGTTCAGAATACGGGCCTAAAACATTGCTGCCACTATCGAAATTCTTACCACTTTCCTTGGATGGTGTCCAGTAATTGACTCAGAATCCTTGCATCAGCTTCTCGAGCTGCCCCACAAAAGACTTGCCTTGTTACAACCACACAACTGAGAGTCAGCTAAAAAAAGAAAGAAAAAAAGTTTCATTTATACAAATCTTCACTTAAATTCGTGCATTTTAATGGCTATATGCAAAAAGGGGGCATTAAAGACTATTTGACAGTTTTGTAGCTGGGGAGTGGTTTATTTTATGTCTTTTTTCCCTTTTACCCCTATTCCCCTCTTTTAACTTTATTGAGAAGACTTTATTTTGAGAGAACGGTTGCCTTTATTTCTTTTAGTATGCATGGAGTGGAAGCTGGGATGGTGTTGTAGCGAGGGTCCACTTTATGTAGTGGGGTCTGGATTGAGTGAGGGTGGTTGCGGGGGGGGGGGGGGGAGGGGGGGGGTAGATGTGGGATGAAGGCGAAGCTTCGTCGCAGGGCTCTGCCTCTGAAGAACGCTTCTTTTTGGTCGTTCTTTTACAGTGGAGGAGGCGGGAGGCAGCCGCGGCTTGACGAGTTCATTACCATTTCAATCCTAAAAGAGTTAATAACCCGAAGCAAAACTGCCTTGTCCCGATTTTCTAGCGTGGGAAGCTGCGACTCGTGAGCCAAGAGCTTTGCGTCCCCCCCTCTTTTACGCTTCCTATTAGAGCGATAAAGAGATAATAAGCGCCTTAAATATGCGGATAGCCTCGTGAGGTGGCGCGCTCAATGGGACCCTAGTCTATGTGGGCGAGTTGACCAATAAAACACGCGGTAGCAGCAGCAGCATTCGTTAGCTCTGGCTGCACGGCATGCCTATCTCCAATCTGATATGGTCGCCACCACCGTCACACCATCGTTGTCATCCTCATCGTCTTCTCCTGGCAGTCCTAGTTGCTTTCCCAAGGTTGTCAACATCTCGAGACCCAGGCGTCAAGTGGTGTGGCGTTCACACCTCCTAGCTAATGAGCTTGAAGAAATCTGCCGTTGAGCACACCGCTTTTCATGTTCGTGGACGGTGGTGGAGAATATGTGAATCAATGTCACCCATGACCTGTAGCTTGTGCCCTAATTTTGAGGAATGCTTCTAACATACCGAAATAAATAACATAATAAACAAATCTTAACTGAGGAAGCAGTTATCTTTGGCTTCTCTTGAACTCGTCTCTTTTTAATAATTATCGCTGGAATTATTTCTTGAAAACGGCATTGCGCCTGATACAGAGACTCTTAAGAGGACTAATGACCAGGATCGTATGAAAACCTACTCAGCATTCTGAGATTATTTCTATGCTGGCAAACCTAGACTACTGTTTTGGTGCTACCTGAAAGGTACATCCCTCCCAACGCATCCCTCCCAACGTAATGAAGATTGTTTAACAGTTCTAATACTTTATTGTAGGACTATGTTCAGGTATTCATCAGAGCTGGATGACTGATTTATTTTTCAGGTGCTTATGTTGAACACGTAATTAACTGCAGTCAATTGTGGTGGCTTTGACGGTCGAATCATCAAACTGACGTTTCGTCAACAACATAGTCCCAATACGTTTTGTCTTAATAGTTTATTTCGTCTTGTTGTTTTCGCCTTGCTTTAATTTGTGTTAAGCTAATTTATTTTAATCACCATCTTCAAAAGTCCACTCGCCAATGTTTGAGCTGAACGCCTCTCTTTAAGTTGCGGTTGTCTAATTTTTTTTCACAAAATGTAATATCTTCGATACTGAAGATAGCTGTGGGAAATGCTTGTGTTGCTAACCTGTTTGAAATTTAGCAGATATGTTTTTAACAGATACGTCTATTCCTCACTACAGCCTAAACTGCCCACTAGCAAAACGTAGGCACAGACAGCAAACTAGCCCAATTCCCCCCCCCCCCCCCACCCTTAGGAGAAGTTTGCCTGCTCAAATGTCACACTGCTGTGAGCTCCTGAGAAGAAGGTACTGATATACTGGACAAAATCTACTGTACCATATGTACTGTAACTGATAAGATCTAGCTTTGGAGTTTGGTTAACATCTCTGTAATAAGTGGCACAGTGGCAACCCGGGCCACTGTGCACTCTGACTCAGGTTGGCGTCAATGACCTAGCTGTTGACGCGCAATTAAGCCTCAGCCCCCCCCCCCCCCCCAACCCCCGAGAAGGTCTGGTTTGATAGCGTAAGCTGAACTCTCAGTGTGTGTGTGGTTACACTACAAAATAATAAGGATAGTGCCAGTCCTAGGGACACATACACTCGTTTCCCACCAATTAAAGGTACACTCCGCCTGCCTTATAGCAGCCACGCGTCGGTCGCCCTCCACGCATGTTACCAACCATCGCACCATTTCGTGAGACTCTGCGCAGTAAAACAAGGCCAACTGAGATAGTAGTTGCGTTAGTAGCTAGTGTTGAAAAGTTTCAGCACTTTTTGCAGATTAGATAAAGTAACAGCCAGTATCGTGCACAAAAATAACTACACTACGTTTCGAGAGGACAACCTCCCGTCTTCAGGTTAAAATAAACACTCAAACATTTTAAATATTCATGGCACTCAAACTCATGGCACTCATGGGACTCATGGCACTCAAATTCAAAGTATCTGCCGAGTCACCAGGTATAAAAAAACAACCATTCAGGCAAGGTCAGGCCTAAAACTTTAAAAAATTTAAAATATAAAACATACCAAATGATACACCATGTTGCAGGATGGGCGCCCGGAAGTAGAGTGGTAACAGGAGGCAGTGATGTCACGTGGTTCAGAATTATTTGGCCTGGTCCAAATTAAAAAGGGAAAGAATATTTTCCAGTCATCAACAGCCTACAACTCGACAAATTCAACAAGTTCAAGAAAAAGCCGTCTAACTAACCACCCTTTTTAATTTAGACCAGGCCAAATAATTCTGAACCACGTAACATCACTGCCTCCTGTCACCACTCTACTTCCGGGAGCCCATCCTGCAACATGGTGTTTCTTTTGGTATGTTTTATATTTTTAAAATTTTTAAAGTTTTAGGCCTGACCTTGCCTGAATGGTTTGTTTTTTTAGACTTGGTGACTCGGCAGATACTGACATGAATTTTTTAAATGTTTTATTGTTTATTTTAACCTGAAGACGGGAGGTTGTCCTCTCGAAACGTAGTGTAGTTATTTTTGTGTACGATACTGGCTGTTACTTTATCTAATGAGTAGCTAGTGTGATAGTAGCTGTGGAGTAAAAAAAAAAACAGCATGAATGCAAAAATTGGGTCGTCACAAACCGGAATGATTTTCGCATTTTAACATCACACTTTATAATTTTTTAGGCTAGTATCTTATAATTTTTTCTTCGGCGATCTATTGGCAGCAAATAATTTTAATTTTTACCGCATTAGTCTTTTAGATTTGTGTTCTCATGGAAATTATTAGCAAACGATTAAAAATTAGTACATGCACACACTCAAATGAAACGTCAAGGTTATTGTAAGTGCGCAAAGGATCATAATAATCGCAGGATGCTATTACATTAGTTCCCAATATTCAACAGAAAATCTCCTAGACGCTGCATTTAAAAACGGGTTTTTAGCAAGGGATTAACTAACGGTAAGTAAATAGAACATTGGGTCATACTTGATGTGGAGGATCGAGTAAAATGGCGTTGGGGGTGTACCTTTAAGGTAGCACCAAAACAGTGGGCCTGGTTTGCCAGCATAGAAATATTCTCTAGAGTGCTGAGTAGTTTTTCGTACGATCCTGGTCATTAGTCCTCTTAAGAGTCTCTGTATCAGGCGCAATGCCGTTTTCAAGAAATAATTCCAGCGATAATTATTAAATAGAGAGGAATTCAAGGGAAGCCGAAGATTACTGCTTCCAATTCTTGCTGCTTCCTCAATATTGCGTTTATTGCTGTGACTTGAATACGACTAAGAGTGAGGGAGGTGCCAGGTTTAAAAAAAATGTGATGTCGAGAAAAGGGTGTGAAGAAATGTGACTGGGAGGGTCATGTGTACAGAATGCAGAGAGTTTCCAGATGTTAAACTAAATTTGATATAAAATATGTGGCTTTTTAGCAATACAAAATTTTCAATTTTTTTTGGTACAAACATTTGTACAAAACTTTTGTGCAAAACGAATTGGAAAGATTTTTTTAATTTGTCTTTACTGAGTGAATGAGAATTGATTTTTTTCGGGGTTGACTTTTTCAGACACTGCACTGAAACATTCTATATTTCCTGAAGTGGCAACTACCAACTACTTTGAAGCTAGTCGCATGAATTCTTGTTTTCGCAAAAACTCTTGTTTGAATCTGTATCCTAAACCCTACTCGTTTCTTAACCATTTTTCGTTAAACCGGAAATAGTGCTTTGAAAGAAAAACAAATCTTGCTTGCGGTGAGGTATGATCAACGAACTGAAGTTTTCGTGGAAACTTCTGCCTATCACTGCTTACCTTACACATGGTTGAGTGTTAATGCGTAAATAACTGACAATACCAAAATAATCATCCATATTGCAGACCAGGAAGGAAAATCATTAAATTCTGAGAACGACACACTAGCTTTCTTTCCTCCAGGTTACACTAAATATTAAAGTGTTGCCGTTTCTAAATGTTTGCGGTAGAGAGAGGCCATTCACAAATGACGTCATTCTAATTCCAATTGTATACCTCCACTTCCTCTTTATCACTCTATTTTGCCAACTTTGGAAACTCCGTAAAAAATTACGTCACAAATTTTGACTTCCCAGTTCCCACCGGCTCCTTTCTTTTACTAGTGAAGGGGAAAATAGTTCAGTAAAATTCGCAGTTTTGTAAAAAAATTTGTGACTATTTTTTAGGCTGGTTACGAAATGGAAAAGTTCCTGGATCCTAATTTTTTGAATTAATATTTTATAAAATGTTTTCTACTGTAAAAAAAAATAATAAAACGTGCCATCAAAACTGCTTCATTTAAAAAAGTTACATGATGTCACAAATTATGTAACTCTCCCCCTCCCTTGTGATAATGTTCGTCGCCGTTTCCATCATCCACACGACTTAAACCATGCGCAATGGCTGTTTGCCGTGACGTCACCATGAGTTAGCCAATGACGGACGAGAACAGCGGCTGTTTGGCCGTCTGATTGGACTAGCCCAATCACGTGATATGCACGCCACAGCAAACAGCCACGGCGTGTGGTATAAATTTTGCAGGAGGTACAGAATTGAGGTTAATGTTTAGCATCTCTAATGTGAGGCGCAGTGGGAACCTGAACCACTGCACTGTGACTGAGGTTAGCGCTAATGACCTAACTCTTGATGCACCATAAAGCCATAAAGCCTCAAACCAAATTCCTTTTTACTACATCCCTCTCTTCCCCCCCCCCCTAATGCATGGTGTACTTTATGTATGTCATTGTTATTTGTATTTCCACCTCCTAGCTTTCTGTTCCCGCTTTCGAACTTTCACCGAGTTTTAAAAGGTCATGTCAAGGGCTGGTTTTCTTGATTGTGCAGTAAATTATACAGAAGTAACATTGTGGCGTATAATAGGCTATACAAACAGATAAATACATCTGGAATCTTTATCTTTTTAATGAGATTTGATACTTGACAACTGCTTATAATACCTGCTTAGACGCCAGGATTCTGGCTTAAGCTTAGTCATCACCGAATTTGCGGATCGCTATAGAAGACATCTATTCGGCACAAAAGCTGACAACGTCAAAGATTCTACCAATCACGCTATATAGACTTTGCTTCTGGCTCTTGTGTATCTTTTGTGTTAAGCTGCTCCATCTCTATATTTCTCCCGTGATCCATTTGTGTGTATACACCTCTCCTTAGTAGCTGTGTAGTTTCAATATTCATGTGCGAACGTACTAATTATTCACATTTCATGGAATATGGCGGCTCGTGGGCAAGGGCGTATTTACAGGGAGGCGCTATAACCGCACGGCACAAAGGCGCACATTTTTTTTTTCGTAAACAGTTCAGATTCGCGGACCAGATTTCGCTACGAAAGTTCGTTATTTAGCACCCACTATTGGTGATTATGTGTAAGTTGAGTCTATGGCTATTCTGTTGTTGTTGTAGTTAAGTTAGGGTACGTCAGGTTAGGTTGGGTTAGGGTATTCGGATTAAACAGGTTTTTTTTCTGTACGCTGCTGGGCTGCATGGAGAGCTAGGTAGCGAGTTTTACTGAACTGTTTACGAAAAAAAATTATGCGCCCAGGGTGGCAAATTTGAGAGGTGTAAAATTTTATTAAAAAACTATAAATTTAAAAGAAGCCAAACAACATTGTTTATAATAATTTATTGTCGTATGTCTTTTGATTGATCGTGGACCTCCAAAAAATGTATGTGGTCAGGGGTGGCAAAATCCTCAATTCGCCTCTGCACGTGTCCACACACCCAAGTTTTGAAGCCATTTTCTTTCTCGCACTGCGTATACTACCTACTCTTTGAAGATGCTGTGTTCTAACACTACACATCTGTGTATCAGCACAGCCAACACTCGAGTTGTGTACTAGCAGTACACAATTTTAGTATCAACAGAACACATTCTTCTCTACCGAGCATGTGTACTGCCGCTACACAAACTGCGTACTACTACTACACAATTGAACTCGTTGTGTTGGCTGTGCTGGTACACAGATGTGCGTATTGTCAGAACACAGCATCTTTCAGATAGTGTAAAGCATTCCCTTGTCCCCCCCCCCCCGTTTACCCAGTGCCTAAAATATTCAATTTCGGTGACGAGGTATATGCATTGTTGGGATAATGTGTTTGTTCTCTCTTATTTCGCTATTTTTGACAAGGACAGGTAATATTCGGTAAAATTCTTACAGCTTTAAACGACTGTTTTTGTCTCATATCTTTTACCTGTACTTCCATATATCTTTTTTTTTCTGTCGTTTTTCTTTGAGTTTCTGGTCGTTTAGCTTGTTTTTCCTCCATGTTCGTACGATTTAAATATTTTAATATACTTTTCAGCTATTAAGAAATTTTGGCCGGTAGCATAACTGACGTGATTGTGATGACCAGAAGCTTTTCGGGTGCTGGAAAATGTAAATTCTGTAGAGCAGCGACATTTGCCGCCATATTGGCACCAGATAATTGGCACCAGTATGGGTTTTAGAGGGCATAACTACAAGGTGCACTACATAAAAATGGAGGGAAAAAGAACGGAACAGCGGATTTCTTAGGCTTAAAATAACGTTGTTTTCTCCAACAACTAAAATCGCGCGTTTTAGGTCTAAGAAATCACTCTTCACAGCTTCGGCTTCAGTATGACGCCCTTCTGTTTCTCTCCGCAGTGCCCCTTGCAGCTAACCCATTAAGGCTCCAGCATAGAGTTATATACAATAATACTACGTCGTGTCACTGCTCTATTGTTTTACCTTTTTCCACGATTTGACAACAATGGTTTTTTTTTTTTAATGTTTGGGTTTCGTAAGTTTATAACAACTATTTTTCCAGTTTACCTGTTCATGGAAAATCGTTTTTTTTTTACCTATGCCATTTCCCTTTTTTGGTCATTGCGCCTATTTTTTCGCGTTCCCATTTCTTTCCCACAATGCGTATCCACGTGGAACATTCTTTTGGGCTTTATTTCCTCGATCAGTCTGTCTACTCATCGCTTTAAAATTTGTAAGGTCTTTCCCAACTCGTAAGAAATTTTGGCTGGCATTATAACTGACGTGATTGTGATGACAAGAAGATGGTTGGGTGTTGGGAAACGTAAATTCAATCGTTCGCCCCGCTTTCCGTGATCGCCCGGGACGCATGATGGGAGTTATTACGATGATCTCAGCGCATTTTCACCCATCTAAGTTTCAGCGTCTGCGTGATACGTTACTTCGGCGGGAGGCGGTGGGGGTGAAGACGGCAGGGAAGGGAGCTGAATTTTCTATTCGGAATTTTCTTTCGTTACTTGAGAGAGTCATTGGGAAAAATTCAGTTATTGAAGAAGCCTGCACTCTTACCTGCACTCGTCTGCACTTTTTTCTTTCCCTTCTCAATTTTTTAAAGACATATTTCTGTTCAGTTATGGCTTCCGTCGGAGAATGAGAGAGAAAAAGAGGGAGAAGGAGAGTGAACGAGGGAGGAAATAAAATGAAAATAAAATATAAAATTGGTAATAATTCCTTCGAGGGAGATGCAATTCCTCCCGTTATATTACGTTATATTGCCGTACCTTGCTTACACGTGAATTTGTGTTTATGTGTTCTTCTCCTTCTTATGACGCAATTTGTATGTAGCAATCTTCGTATAAGTGCGGTTTCCTCATTTTTTGGCAGAATTTTTAGTTTCCTGTTAGCCTTGGAAAAAACGAAAAACGTATATACAGAGGGACTGATAAAAAAACCCATACTGTTTCATTGACGTTTCAAAGAGAATTTGAACTTTTATCCGGCGAGTTGAAAGATTCTGCTGCGGGTTCTGTGACGAGTTCAAATATTGACAGTAAATCTCTCATAATTGGGAGTATGTTACCATCTAATGTATTAGCCCGTTTTTATATTCGTCCTATATTACCAGTGGCGTTGGAACGTTGTTACTTATCAGGTGAAAGAGTGGGGGGGGGGGGGGCTGGATTGAGAGGAGCGTAGCATTGATGCAGATTTAAAACCTATAATCACACATTTTTCTTTACATAGTTTTGTTGTTTGTCGCTTAAAAATTTGTAACGCACTTATTTCGTTAGTCTTTTGGTTGCAGATACGCATGCCATCCATATATTATGTTACTATAAAGCAGTGTCAAGTGACGTCATATTGCTACAAGAGAGATACCTGCAAGGGGCACTAGATTGAAATGGTGGGTTAAACAACGGCACTTCTAGTCAAGCCAGTGCTTTGAGAGTGGATTTCGTAGGCTTAAAAAAACCGTTGTTTTCTCCAATCCCTTATGCTGCTTAGGTTGTAATTGGAATATAAAGATTCCACTTGCTTAAAAATGTCAGCAACTGCCAACAAATCGACAAAAATCGCGCGTCTTAAGCCTAAGAAATCCAGTCTAATAGCATTGGCTTCAGTAAGACGCTCTTCTTTTCCCCCACCAGTGCACCTTGCAGCTAACCCAGTAACTGGCTCCACCATAGAGTTATACACAATAATACTACGTCGTGTCACAGCCCTATTAGCACATTTTTATTTTTATTTTCGACTAATCTACAGAGTGTCATTCGATTTTTACAGTATGCAGGTTACTTGCACAGTTACACATTCTTTCTACCCACCAGTAGGATTAAAGGCTGTTTTTAACTTGCGATATTTCTTTTCAGTTTTTTTAAATCTGGATGTTAAGACTTTACAGAACTATTTGCAAGTTTGGTTATTGCTTCCTTCTCAAATCTGTGAACCTGTCTGTGATCGTCTTCAGAAAGTGGAGGTTTTACAGCGTGCAGATTTGGTCATTATAGCTTTTCCACGCAGATTAATAAGTCGAAAAATCTCAAATTACGCCTTACTGAAAATCTAAGGTTTCATAATTGAAACAATAAAAATTGGTCAATAGAACAGTGACATTTGCCGCCATATTAGCACCAGTATGGGTTTTGGAGGGCATAACTACAACGTGCACTACATAAAAATGGAGGGAAAAACAACGGAAAGGAGCGGATTTCTTAGGCTTAAAATAACGTTGTTTTCTCCAACAACAAAAATCGCGCGTTTTAGGTCTAAGAAATCACTCTTCACGGCATCGGCTTCAGTATGACGCCCTTCTGTTTCTCTCTGTAGTGCCCCTTGCAGCTAACCCATTAAGGCTCCACCATAGAGTTATATACAATAATACTACGTCGTGTCACTGCTCTATAAGTATTCAAGATTTAATAAAGGACACAAATATACAGAGGCAAACTTATTTTCCGATGCCTTCAGACGTAAATGTCACTCTGCCTCTATGAGGAACTTCCTCCATGAACTTTGGATTCAGTTACTGAACTATAACTGATTATAAAACGCTGTAAGTTAAAATTAGAATTTATTGTGTAGTCTGTTATGCCTGCAGTCAGGACAGATTAGGCAGAATAGTTCGACGTACCAACTTTAGTTTTTGACAAATAAACGCCCGCTTTTAATTTCTTCTAAAATTGGTTGCAAAAAGTTTACCAACATTAGTCATTGTGGAGAGAAAAAAACAACCCTTTTTTTATTGGGTGGGGGCGCGCCGGCGCCCGTTAGATCCGAAATAAAAACTTTTCATGTCGTGCTATTTTCGTTTATATTGTGTTTGGGTACCCCATTGTCAAACTGTTATTTTCTTTTTTATTACTGTCTTTTATGTATTTTGTCTTTCCAGACTGAATATCTGCTTTTAGGTTGCTTTTACCTGCGTAGGATTTTTACTTTGCTTTCATCCAGAAAATATAGAGCAGCGTCATGTGACGTCATATTGGCTACAAGAGAGATAGCTGCAAGGGGCACTAGACTGAAATGGAGGGTTAAACAAGGGCACAAACAAGGGTTGTTTTCTCCGATCCCTTATGCTGCTAGGTTGTAATTGGAAAATCAAGATTCCACTCTTAACAGCATTGTCTTCAGTAAGACGCCCTTCTTTTCCCCCTCCAGTGACCCTTGCAACTATCCCAGTTGCTGGCTCCAGCATAGAGTTATATACAATAATACAACGTTGTGTCAGTGCCCTATTGGTGGGAAAAAAAATTATATATATATATATATATATAAAAGCTTTTGAATTATTTGTATAAGGACGATTTGATTATTGTGATTGCAAGTTGCATTCGTTTGACGGGCAGGTCGCACATCTGCATCATATAATATTACAGTTGCTTAGTTGTTTTATTTACAACAAACCGTTAGGTGGCCTCTATAGAGTACCAGCGGGGCTGCCTGACCAGTCCGCGCTCCCATCCAGTGCCAGGTAGAAATCGCCAGTCAGTGTACCATACTGACTGTCGACTACGTTTGGATTCGGTGGATTAGCCCCCTCCCATTGCTTGGGTTCCACATATATGACAGCTCCGTGCAATGATGCTTTAGTGATTCGTAGTCATCAGCCGTAAAATCGTACGTTGCTGGGAACTGGTCGATTCAGCCTTGCAGTGCCCTCTTTTTGCAGCGCTTGCCCAACAACCCCCTGGACTTGTAGGCCACATTTACTCGATGAGCATTAAAATCCCAACCTTCGTGTCCTCATTTATCAGGTGCTACATAGTTAGAGCATTACATCACAAATTGATACATAATGATTTACCTTTATCACAGACTGATCTTAGGGGAAGGGTATGAAATTTAATGGTATGACCTATAAGAAAGTCATAAAGTGTACAAATAATATCTAACGTTGGAACATTTTTGATCCAGGTTTGAGACCATTTTCAAGTATGCTGTAATTGATTACAGCAACAAGCTTAAGTTGTAAGCATAAAAAATCAGTATACCACAAAATCCAAAAAAAAAAGATGTTGACTAGGCCCTTTACACTGCTAAAACGTATTGTATTGGCGATAATCAAAACAACGAATAAAAGCTTGAAAACAGTAATGCCATTGCACTTCAGACAGAACTGAAAGCAGTGACAACTAAGTAAAAACGAAAGATTGGACTGAATCGACTCTGTGTTAATTTCCTATAGAATCCGACTATATCTGTGGCTTCAACTATGAGACTTTTGTGACGTTACAAGATTAAAATGGTTTAATAAGTACTGGAATTGGTTTGCAGTCCTGAAGATAAGTTGCTATGGAGCTATATTTAAACCTCAGTGCGTTTCCTACACTGACAGACAGACCACATATGGATGCAAAATACTAATGTGGTTTCTTTTGTTCAGTATTTGTGGTCCTGTACCAACCATCTCTTTGTAATAGAAATTCGTTCACAAAACAGTGGCCCAATGCTTTTTCACGGACAAAATTTCTCATATTCATATTCCTTTTACTCAAAACCATACCCAGAGTTTTGGAATTTTTCGTCAAATTAACATGCATAGTCCTAAAAAAATCGAAGTTGATTTATACAGTTCTGTTGTTTTGTGTTGTCGAAAAAAAATAATAAACTTTACAGCAAATTAAATAATGTTACTGCAACCAGTAAAATATTGGTTGTGCTACAGTAAATTACTGATTTTCTGGAATCACTGAAACCATAAAATCGTCGTATGTAACACAGTTGTTCTATAGGTAACTCCTAATTATAGGTAAACGCCTCTGCAAAAAACCATAGCATTTTGACCAATAATTTTGGTGAAAAAAGGAACAGAACCTAAAAAAGTCAAAAGTGCATTAAAAAAGTGTAGATGGAGGGAGTAAACTTAAAAAAAAACGCTTTATTGATAAATTTAGTACAGAAGTTGACACTCTTTGTTTTAATTTTCAGAGTAAATGACCCTTAAATATTTATGTAAACATAGAAAGGATCATTTGTTGCGCCCTTTTCCCCAAGCAGTCTTACCAACTTACGCCTGCAGTTTCTCCTTATCCAGCTTTTTGAAAGTTAATTCTTTTACTCGTATAAACATGAACTTTACACTAGTAACGAGAAATTTTTATGGACACAATTTCTCACGTGTTCACTTTACTCAGTAACAGAAACTCAAGGAGTTCTGCTTATGAGTAAAATGAGGGTGAATATGAGAAATTGTGCCTGTAAAAATTGCTCGTTGCAGATATAAAGTTCACGTTTATACAAATTACAGGAACATTCGATCGTACTAACTTGCATGATCCTGGAGAAACGGCAGTAGATACGAACAGATCTGTTGTTTACTGTTGTAAAAAAAAACAATAAACTTTTACAGCAAATTAGTTAATGGAGGTAACCAGTAAACTAATCACAGAAACCAGAAAGTTATTCTAAACATCGTAATTGTGTTCCGGGTAACACACCACTACTGGTAACCACTTGTGTAAAAAATCGTAACAATTTGACCTTTGGAGAAAAACAAAACACATGACTTAAGTTCGCAAACTGCTTCAGAAGTTTGGCAAAAAAAGTATAGAATTATAGGGACTGGGATATACAAAATAAAAAAAACACTTTGCTTTATCGTACCCAACTTCGCCCGGGGATTTGTTTGACCCGTGGTTGTTTCCCAGTATTTGCTCGGTGCTGCCTGATCGTTCACTGCAACAGTCAATTTTTCTTTGTGTAACACTCCCCTTTCCGTCAATCCTCTCCCTCCACAAAGCAATATCGTAATTAAATAGTGGCTGTAACATAAGCACTGCCCAACCAACGGGCATTACCCGTTCAGGCCCCTCCCCACTCCCAGTAGCGTGCGAAAAATAACTGTCCTTCGTACATGACGTCATTTAAGACATGCCTTTGCGATGACAGCGCAGAGCAAATTGTTAGTCGAGGTAACAATGTGCCAATTACAACTTCTTTTCAGGGCAACAACGTCCCAGTTTTACTTTCACGTTTTCATTGTTCTCCTTCCGGGGGGTCGTCGTTGCGGTTGCTTCATTTCTGCTATGAGACTTTTGTTTATAATGTAAGATTTGGTACAGAAGATGGCCTTTTTTGCTTTAATTTCTTGGGGTATACGGAACCTTAAATTTTTATTTAAACAATAAAAAAAATATTTTTTTGTTGCGCCCTCTTCCCTGCAGCAGGCTTACCTTAACTTATACGCTTACAGTTTCCCCTTACGCGGCTTTTCGAAACTTAATTCTTTTAACGTGTCTAACCATGAACTTTACACACCAGTAATGAACATTTTAATTAATCACAGTAACATCCTTGTAAACAGAAGACCAAGTTTCATGCTTGGAACGCGAAAGTGGAAAAATTTTGCCTTCCCTGTTTTTTTTTCTCTAAGCAAGCCTAAATTTGTTTTCGGTAAAGATTTGCTGAAAGGATTAGTCGCTTGGTTTCATGGGTTAATTGTGTGCAGATTAAGGGAACGTCGTCTAGGCTCCTAGGTGCCAGCGGGGGTTTCAGCTTGAAACCCTTTTGCCATTCTAAGACCCAATTAACTGGTCACTTTCAAGTTGTATGCGTGGAGGACGCTCGACTTCAAAGTGGTCTTTTCAGAATGCTAAAATGGCAGATTCGTTCTCTCCTTTACGCCCTCAGCTCCTTTCCTTTCGAGATCTCGTGAAAATGAAGCCGCTCCACTGTTAGAATAAACTCGGCCAATAGATTTTACAAAAATCCTAATTTTCGGTAATTTTTCACGGAAAACTTTTCAAGGTAACGTAAGGCAAAGTGATGAGTTCGAAACAATCAGGGTTGCACTTAAGACATACTGTATTAAAGCGCAACAAGTCTAGTGAAACCTTACTGCTACATTCAACCTTTAGACACGTAAATAGAATTAAAGCCATTATCCCAACTTTCAAAATTATTGTAAGATTAATACATTGCTACACACTCGCCTACTTTTGGGTTAAATTTTTCAGCAATATTCAAGTCATCGCCTTTCCGTTCATCCTACTGATACATACACCTCAAAAAGGGGGGGGGGGGAGGCATAGGGCAATGACACAACGTTGTATTATTGTATATAACTCTATGCTGCAGCCTGTAACTGGGATAGCTGCAAGGGGCACTGGAGGGGGAAAAGAAGGGCGTCTTATACTGAAGACAATATGCTGTTAAGAGTGGATTTCTTAGGCCTACAATGCGCGATTTTTGTCGATTTGTTGGCAGTTGCTGACATTTTTAAGCAAGTGGAATCTTTATTTTCCAATTACAACCTAGCAGCATAAGGGATTGGAGAAAACAACGTTGTGTTAAGCCTATGAAATCCGCTCTCAAAGCACTGCCTTGACTAGAAGTGCCGTTGTTTAACCCTCCATTTTAATCTAGTGCCCATTGCCGCTTTCTTTCTTGTAGCCAATATGACGTCACATGACGCTGCTCTATTGAGGCTTAATGGCGCGTCAACAGCAAGGTTATTTATAGACTTCAGGATTGGTATTTCATTTTTACTTTCAACGACATTTACAGATTTTCAAGGAGTCGCACGAACCCTGAATTACTTAATATTTAGGTCTGTACTAAGCACACTAAGACTGTGTTTTTTACGTTTTTGCAGCGATGTCGTTTAACCAAGTAGAATGAACCAATCTGACCTATCATGTTCCAAAGTAAAAACTGTAAAAACATGTGAATACAGCACTAAGGTTTCACGTGGTCTAAACATTACAGGGACACTGCGGTATATGAAACCTTACAGGAAAGTTTATTTGCGTTACTTTGCTCTTTTGACTTCGGATCAGTTATATGTTACCTTAACCATCAAACGAGTTTTTTTTTTTTTCCTAATAGTGTATTAATGTGTAACAAGTAAAATAAAACACGGTGCGCTTAAATGCATTAAAATGAAACGTTTCAGAATGAAGCAATATTCCATAAAAAAAAAAAGTGGAAAAAAAATATTGTAGCATGACGAGGCACACACAGGCGCACATATCGTGGTATTTCTTTCTCGTTTTTTTTTTCACTTTGACATGTGCACTTTGGGCTTTTCTTGTTCAACATAATGGAGAATCAAAGAAATAAATCCGTGGAATAAAAAGCTGTTTTTCACCAGCCGGATAAAAAGCAGGAAACCGCTACCAGGCAGAACTGGTTTGGACAGAAGTCAAAGTCGAACTAAGCCGAAACAAATCTTATAGAACAGCAAATTGAAGGGACCAATAACTGTGCAGTAGGCCTGCACAAGTCGAAGTGAGGGAGGACGGGCTGTACTGCCTTTTATGTGGCAGTAAATGTCCCTACTTGGCGAAATAAGGAAACTTATTTTTTTTTTTTAATAAATCTGTATGCTCTTTATACTTATTTACGTTAGGCAGTATATGATTGTGTTCTGATGGAGAGATTATGGCAGTATAGAAGGTTTGTAAATTGAGTCTTAGGTCGAAAATTGGGGATTTGAAACATAATGTGGGTATCATAAATGTTGGGTTGATGAGCAGTTCTATTAAAATATTGGACTAACGAGCTTTTGTTATCCTTAAGTTTAAAATTTGATTTATGGGACCTGAGTCTCACTTTGTCTGGTACAAAATGAACTTTGTTGTTTCCTGCTTTTTAATGTCTTACCAAATTCGTTTTATTTTTTCTTGTACATGTTTTTTTTTGACTCTCTAAGTGTTGTTCACTTTTTAAGCTTCGCACATTGACTATACGTACAGTGCTTTTCAACTTACAAAAAAGACAAAAGGAAAGACTTTGGGCTTCTCTCTTGCAACAATACTTCGTTCCAGTACTTACTTACATTTTCCTAAACTGATTCTCTAGTGACATGGAGGAAGCTGCAGATTTTTATGTTTTAAATTTTTCACTTGAAAAACTGGGTCTTGACGGCCGAAACGTCGTGTTTGTGTGTGCTGTTTTAATGGCTTAGAAAATTAATTTTTTTATTTACTCGTTTTCATTTTCTCTTTAAAATGAGTCTGAGCTGACTCGAAACATTTCACATTTTACTCGAAACGTTTTACATGTTGTTTATGTTTTAGGATTTACACATTGAGGGGGGGTTTTGTCCACAATTCCACTGCATAACCATTCCTGTTCATGCATTGGTGGTTTCTACCCCCCCCCCCCCACCCACTCTTATTTGATACTTTTTTTCCGTTTATTGCTTGACAACGGAACTTTATTTTAGGTTTACGTCATACTGAAACGTTCCATTTTATTGAACGACTCGACTTACTCACTGTTTCCTTTTGCGGGGGGGTTGACCCTCCTGAATGTTATTGGTGTCGGCGGCCACTTACGGTCCGGCACTTCCTTGTTGATTGTTGCCATCTTGATGGTTTTCGTCGTCGTTTCCATTTTCCGCATGACATTGTGCGTCAATTGGGCGATAAGTCTGTCCTCCTGTCCGGTGTTTTTCAATTCTTGCAGGAGGTACAGATGTATGACAAGATTTAGATTAGGGGTTTGAATAGTATCTCTAATGTGTGGTGCAGTGGCAACCCGGACCACTGCACTGTGACTGAGGTTGGCGCTAATGACCAAGCTGTCGACGCGCCATTAAGCCTCATCTCCCCCCCCCCCGCCCACCCCCAATTTTATTGCATTTTTGTTGTCTGCGCTTTTATGTGACTTATCACCAAGTTGTAGCCAATTTACTACGTTAGTAATCCCACATAGCACAGTATTTTATTTTACTACATGAACACAAAATAACAATATATTTTTTTGGTAATAATCCTCTCCAATAATAGTCCTACCACCACGCAGTATAAACCGGAATGAGACATCCCTTTACAGGACGGTGGAGCCCACAAGATCTTTTAAACAACACGGTTATTTAATTTTCGGTGAATATCATCCCTTTTTGGCCTCGATCGCCAAAACAGGAGGGGAATGAAAAACACAACCAAGGCAAAAATTATTGGACGAAAATTTAATAAATATGTTGTTTTAATGATCTTGTGTGCTCCACGTCTAATTTTGCTTGCTACTTCTTCCCTACAAATTAATTTCAGTTGACGCCGTGTAAGTTATGTTTAGATTTTTTGGGAAGTTCGAAGACAGTCGCATAACTCAAAATGTTTATCGTGCATACAGACGTGTGTGTGTGTTGGGCGGGGTGGTGTGGCTGAGGCTTACAGGTGCGACACGGCATGGTAGTGCATGGACAACTATATCAAAGGTCTCTGATAATCTATTCTATATAACTAAGATCGCAATATTTGTTTGTTTGTTTTGTTTTGTTTGTGTGTGTGTTTTTGTGTGCCCTCAGTGGGAATCTCGGTAAGCCTTATTCTATTGAAGCCCGTCGTAGGACTCTCGATAATGTTAACTAGGACAGCCCCCCTATATGGCTAGTTTTGTAGGGCATTGCTGTGATTTTCCATTTACATGAAACAAAATAATCTCGGAATCTCTTTCCTCTTCCCCGGAATTTGAAAGAATAGCAGAGCATTCTCATGTATTCCCATTGTTGAAAGTCCCCCAAAATCTGCAGTTTTCCCGGTATTAGAGATTCAGAGGCATGAAATATTGGGACTGGAAAAAACCATGACGTCACCAGTACTGTTCATCTCTGTTAAAAACATCACAGTTATCATTATTACTTATTCAAACAAATCAGTTTGAAATACCGCAAACGAATAAACGGAATCCGATTTTAGAGATTCCCGCTGCGGATGCACAACAAAAGAAAAAGAATTAGTAGTGGGAGTCTGGGTGATCTGGCGACTCACAGACAAACAAATATTATTATCTTATTTATATAGATTTTGTGGTTTGTTTGTGTGTCATTCATTAGAATTGTCTATATAACTAATGATTCGAACTGGGTTTTTTTTTCAACAAAGAGGCACAGTACTGATGACGTCATTTTGTTTTCTAGTGCACAATATTTTTATGCAAACGGGATCTACGCCTCTATGTCTCTTAAACCATGCGCAATGGCTGTTTGCCGTGACGTCACCATGAGTTAGCCAATAACGAACGAGAACAACGGCTGTTTGGCCGTCTGATTGGACTAGCTCAATCACGTGATATGCACGTCACAGCAAACAGCCATGGCGTGTGGTATAAAACCCTTGATCTAACTGAATCTAATGGAAGCTTGGACGACTGCTAGCGGGAAATCTAAAGTATTTTCATGCAAACGAGTAATCACAGCAATGCTCTTTAAAACCGGCCATATACCGGGGGGGGGGGGGGGCGAGGGGGCCTGCCCTAGTTCTAAACAAAAACTGAACTAATAAATTTTCCAATTTCATTACTGTTCAATGTTTAAAACTTATTGGTAACGATCAACGTCGTTTTTGAAAATTTGGCCTATTCAACGACGTTTAGTGGAAAGCGAATGGCCGGTATCGCCTTTTCCCAAACCTCCTGACCCACTGCATATTGCACGGTGCGTTTTGCACCGTCCATGAGTGCGACAGCGCCACACTCCGCCACGTAATTGTAACACTTGAAGGCACTTGGCCTTAGCAGTTCCCCTTTCAGGCTTTCACACTTATTCAGAATTGCTGCAGAAGAGGACGTATCCGGCCGTTGACGATAGATGGCGGCTATCACAAGGTCGTTTTCTCCCCTGAAGAAGAAGAGAGGGGGGCTCCACTCGTTGAAACTTATCTGGAGCATCACGACTGACTCGGACGGCAGCTTCAATCTCATTTTCGCGTTTTCATCGATCTGCATGACGACTTTGACGCTGGCAAGCAAGCAAGCAAGTCAATGCAAGGCAAGGCAAGCCAAGCTAAGCAGCAAGTAACCGTCCTTTCGCCCTGCCCCCCCAAAACAGAGGGGGGGGGGGGGAGTTCGATTAGACGGTGTCAACGACCTCTCGAGTTTGAGCAAGGCTGAAGAGCGAAAGAAAAGGGGGAAAGATGCCGCAAACCGCTGTCCCAAAACTCGGCCGTAACGTGCAGTCCTCTTCTCTCGTCTCGCTGGGGAATGATGAGTTATTTATTCATTAATGGGAGGTCATACTCTTGCGGTGTTCCTGGTGTGAACGAACCGAGATCCTTCACCATCAGTACCTGTGTTTAGGCATGCTTTCAGAGAAGCGAGTTGGTGATATTTAATTATATATACAGGAAAAATGAAACATATTACAAAAGCTCGTAAAATGGCTAAGATTCAGAAGGCTTTCTGGACTGAGGGGGGGGGGGGGAGTCTTAATAGCGCGCCGACAGCTCGTACACACCTCGGGCGCATACAGGGGGGGGGTGAGGCCTAATGGCGCGTCGACAGCTTCTAGGGCTTATAGGACAAATAGTTTAATCTGCACAGAGCGTAGTAGAAACGTGTCATCATGCCAACAACAACAACAAGCCACAACCGACTTTCATGGTTTTAGCACAAGTCCAGATCTCCGATTTGCTTTGGCGAATTTGAATTAGCTTCGGTATGATTGTTGACCAAGTCCAGCAAAGCTTACATAATACAAATTTAATCGCAAAATATTCACAGGCTTTGACATGGCAGGTTGAATTCAAACCTTACACTAAAGGCTACACACCTTTCGCCAGCCAACAACGCCAATTCCACGACCAGGCATAGTTTGGACGGTATGATATGGTTATGGCAATGATATACGACATACACCGTAACTGTAGTCAAAATTTTTATTAACTTTTGTCTTGTTAACATTTCTTTTTATCATTACACCGAGCCGTAGCATATTATGACGCAATGACTCGTCTTTGCATTATTGCAGCTATAGAAGCTAGAACTCAACTTAAAATTCCGACATGGCGACGGTTTTAGCTTTGCAGGCTCGTAATGAAAACGGTCAATAATGTGAGTTCCGAAGCGACAGTGAAAATTATTTCTTCAGGCGGAATTCTTTATCGTATTGTCACGGATTATAATACTGCAAGCATTTTCCCAAACGATGTCGGATTTAGTTAATATAGGCAGCGTTGTTACCATCAGAGATGGAAGTGGGTCGCTTTTTCCGACCCATGACCCACCTGACGCACTCGAGCCCTGGCCCTCGACCCTCTTGACCCATCCGATAAAGAACAAAATATGACCCACCATCCGTGACCCATCCCACGCTATAAAGAAAAATATGACTGTATGCAAATGCATGCAATGTTATGTCAAACAGTCCATTTTTTTAAGGTGCATTTACTAAATAAAACGTAGTGTTTCAAGAACTTGCTGCAAAAAATATGTTCGTTAACACAAACCTAAAAATAACAAAACAATAAATCGTGTGCTTAAAAGTGTTAAGCTAGTTAATTTAATGCGTCAGTGATTGTTTTTCCTGCTTTGGTTTCTATTATAAAAAAACTTCAGAAGTTTAGTTCTTACCCGTAGCAGTGAATGGCTTACTCAGTCTTGGGTCGGTGGGTGAGTGACCCATTACTCACGATAAAAATGTCAGTTCCATCTCTGGTTACCGTGGTAATGACATCTTTGCTATCGCGATTAAATTCCGGCCTCGCGAACGCTAACACGTGTTACTGCATAAACCCGCCCTTAGGCACGAATCAGCCACTTCACCAAAAGAAAAAAAAAACAATACAGTATTATGGATTTTAAAGATTCATTAAAAAAATATTTCCTCTACGTAAAAGCGAAATTCAAAGGCGATTTTAAGTTTTTCTGGGTTCCAGGGAAGTTGGGCAACTGTACTTAAACCATGCGCAATGGCTGTTTGCTGTGACGTCACCATGAGTTAGCCAATGACGAACGAGAACAACGGCTGTTTGGCCGTCTGATTGGACTAGCCCAGTCACGTGATGTGCACGTCACAGCAAACAGCTATGGCGCGTGGTATAGTTACTCTTAAAATATCCCAACTGCACTGAGAGAAAGAACGAAAGAAGCGTAGGGGAGAAAGGGCCCGACAACTCACAGGTTATTTGTACCCGTACTTTAATGCGGTACAGTGTAATCCCAGTGTATGAAGAAAAAACTACATTATCATAAAAGTTGCAAATCTTTTATTCACTTCCACATCATGGCATTCCTCTTTCTGAACACAACCACAAAGTCTTATTTTGTTGCTTGACCTGTGTTCTTATCTTGCTTCCCATCAGGGGTGAATAATTCCTTGCAATAAACGAAGTTATACGCGCCATAAAGATGTCGACATAATAAATCTCTTTTTTTTTGTTAGGCAATTCTTGAATTTTTACACTATGTAAACATGCACAAGCGCAGGAAACACTGCAAGAATTCAGGCAGTTTATGCTTGCAGTAAACCGCAATAATTGTTGTAAATTATTCATTTACATCGTGTGAAAATTATTCATGAAGTTGTAAGCATAATTTATATTTGGAGATTGTCACAATCCTTAACATTGTAATTTACGAGCGAATAACACTTTACTTTATTGCAAATTCTGAAGTAGTTTTCGTGGTAGATTTTTTATGTGCTGATGAAGGGTTTAGTTGCATAAGCCTTAAACGTCGTATTAAAACAAAGAAATATCATCATAGAGTCAGCAAGACCATTAAACACTAACTTTAATAGATGGAGGACGCCTGAAACCAAAAATCAGGGGGGGGGTGCGGATTTTAAAAAATGAATCGGTGCAAAGGAGGGGCAGAGAAAATGGCTTAAATAAATGCATGCTGTGTTCGTTTTTATTATTAGCAACTTATTGTAATCCTGGTTAGTGAGATTGTTGACTAAGGTGTGGTAAGCGAGAACGACCAAGATTAAACCATGCGCAATGGCTGTTTGCCGTGACGTCACCATGAGTTAGCCAATGACGAACGAGGACAACGGCTAATTGGCCGTCTGATTGGACTAGCCCAATCACGTGATATGCACGTCACAGCAAACAGCCATGGCGCGTGGTATAGGGACGGCTCGAAGAAAAGTGTCCGTCCCGGACAAGTTTGCTTTTTGTCAACCCGCCTCCCTTCGCCCCTCCTTTGCACCCCTTCGTTATTTTTATCTCCTCTTCCCTGATTTTTGGTTTCTGACCCCCTCCATCCATAACCAAAGTACTAAATATTACGTATTAAATATGTGATTTTTGTTTTAATTTTTCGTTGTACAATTTTCTAACTCAATTATCTCATAGTTGGATAGAAACGTTCGTTTAACATATTGGAATTATTAAAAGTTAATGTTTGATGATCCTGCTGAGTCCAGTATGATATTTTCCAATGAAAACTGAATAGCCTATGTGAATAAAATAAACACAGGCGTGCCTCCCCCCCCCCCCCCCGCACCTGCACCCCCCCCTCCCCGGCACCCCTCTTGGTTAAGAAAGTCTACAGTACAGTCGTGGAATCGAAGCGGGTAAATAGCGCTATGACACTATGTAGACACTGTGTTAACACATAAGATTATTAAAACACTTGCAATTCCTAATTTAAAACTCTTTAGAGAAGCTAAAATTACAGACACATTTCCCAATTAGAAAAAAAGGGTGGATCAGTAAGGGTGGACGGTGGCACTGTGACTTTGGTCTCAAAGGTCAAGGGTTCAAATCCCGCTCAGGCAGTCAGATATTTACTTGGTTTAGAACTGTGTGGTTTCGTAATGTTTTCAGTCGTTTTAGTTCCGAAACGTGTGCGTGTTTTAAGCCTCTGTGACATAACGTAGCATTATTATGTATAACTCTATGGTGGAGCCAGTAACTGGGTTAGCTGCAAAGGGGCACTGGAGGGGAAAAAGAAAGTCGTCTTACTGAAGCCAATGCTATTAGACTGGATTTCTTAAGCCTGCAACGCGCGATTTTTGTTGTCGGAGAAAACAACGTTTTATTAAGCCTAAAAAATCCGCTCTCAAAGCACTATCTTGACTAGAAGTGCCGTTGTTTTCCCTTACATCTTAACCTAGTGCCCCTTGTAGTTATGCCCTCCAGATGCTATCTCGTAGGCAATTATGACGTCACTTGACGCTGCTCCATTAGTATAGGAACAGGAGAGCTCTGATATCAAGTATGAGATGGCTCTTATACACACGGATTGCAATTATCCATCGTGTGTACGTAGAGATCTGCGTTCGTTTTCTTGCGAGAGATTTAGAAGAGTACGAGTATCTGTAAAGTGCAATACTGGCATTACACATTACGTCATTCCCGTTTATGTATAGCCGCAGTTTGACGTTATTCGCACACCATACTCTTGTTTTGCTAAAACGCTTTCAATAAAAGAAACGCACCGTTTTTCTTCAGCCGTAATTTGGGGTATTTTTCTGATGTAATTTGCATTTTAAGTACAGCGCTAATTAATAAAATGATAGTTAAGTGGTAACAAATCATGGTTATTCAAGTGAATTTTGCCACAGCCACTGAGTAAATCGATGTTCCTACTGTCTTCTGACATCATTACGCTGCAGTGCTTGACTTTTTGGCTTCTCTGCCATGCTTCCTTGCTAGCGGTAGCTGCCGCCACACTGAGAACGGAAATGGTGTTTGTTTGTACAGTATAACCGTTGGGGCGTTAGACGAAAGACTCACTGGAATATCGTCTTGTGGGATAATTGTCTAATATTTGCCTAAATAAAAAATCTGGAAAATCAACGAAACGGAATATCGTATAATGCATAAGATTATAATGAATAAACGTCTTAACTGGAGAATAATATAACTGATAAACGTCTAACTGGGCAATAATGTAGCAGAGGTTTCTGATGTTCTATGTATAGCCGCAGCAAGTGTGGTAGCGCGAGCGCGACAGGGACATTAGACGATTTTCCATTATACGAATATCGTATTAGACGATTTTCCATTATACGAATTTGGCGTTAGACGAATTTCCGTTATACAGTATATTAAGTTCTTCCAATTATGCGATTTTCCAGTTAGACGCCCCAACGTAGCCAGAGTTTTATTTTGCCCACAGCGGAAACCAACTTTACCAATTGTTCTATTGTATGTACAGAGTTTTCATCTAAATACTAAATAGTTGCCATGCGTGTTCCATTTTTACTAGAGTAGTTGAGGTCAGCTTCCAGTCCATGTACCGTAATTTAGGGAAACAATTTTCATGCATTTTTCCAGTTTTACTTGGTTACTTGGCTCATGAAGTGTAAGAAGAGTTTCCCGAATTATTGAACTATTAGATTTCACTACGTAAGTATAAGGACAAAACATTTTTACCACATTGTCTTAACTTAATGTGTTTAATGCACTTCGGTCTATACCTAAAACTGTGGCTTTCATTTTGTTCCCTGGGTTTTCTAGGTGTTTTTTTTTAATGAAAAATCAGATAGTCCGAGTCTTAATTTCATTGACTAAATTTCAGGGTCTTGCTCTATGGCTTTTCAGCCGATCTTTGTAGCTCCTTTTTGTAGTGCTTTTTTGTCGTTCATCTTTGGATACGACATAGTGGTTAGAAAAGGAACTCAGTGTATGGATGGCTTATCTTACCACGTGCAAAAAAAAATACACCTAAAATGTTCTGCAATATTTATATAAAGCGAACTTGTAAACCATCTAAGGACGGCAACATATCTATCCTGTCTACCCCTACACCCGCATTGCACAAGGCGCCGTTTGTTACCTATATCTCAGGTGACTTTGTGGAACTAGGCAATGTCCATCATGGCAGATAACAGATGGCGCCGCACGTACCCATTCTCTCCAACTTTGTTTCTGTGAGATAATGATACCGCGCCGTCTTCGGTGAACCTTACACACTTATTAAAAATGTAGCTTGTAGCTTCCTTATTGTCACAAAATATAAAACACATAAAAATTGTTTATACTTTTTTTCTTTCCGATACTAACATATGCTGTTTAAATATAAGTAACAGATATCCGTGAAGTAGACCCGGTTATCCCAAAATGATTGACGGTCTGCGAGATATCGAAGGGTGGAGATTTTTGGACTGTTTCGTTTCTCGCAGACGATCAATTATTTCGGGATAACCGGGTCTACTTCACTTACATGTGTTTTTAATGCTAAGGTGTGACGTCAAGCTAACTAAATCTCAAGCTAATTTTTTAAGATTTTTGCTGGTAAATTTTATGTCAAACAAATTTAAGAATTTTTATATACGACTTATGTAAATTTCTGAACGGAAACTTCCGGTAGAAACTTTCTGTGTACGAAGTCAGAGCGAAGGCGATAGACGTTCCACAATACTGATGTTTGTGTTTTAAGGTAAAACTGTATTTTTTTTTGTACTTTAATAGTTTAAAGAAGATTTAGAGTACAACAAGCGCTATTCGCTTGAGTCTCGTAGGTTTCTAGGTGTATTTAGGTGCATTTAAGAGTGCCGGTAGGCTAGTTTTCGTACCGTCGGAACTAAAGGATGCCGGGTTGGGCCATTCATCCATGGGAATGGCCTAGCATAGTAGCCTTCGCGAGAGTTTTTTTTTTCGTGTTAGTACGATAAATGTCGCAGGTTGCAAATGTGCCTATGTATGCTGGTTGCAATGGGGTATGCTGGTTGAATTTGTGTTGTGTACGGGAGTTTTGCAAAGTCGGTCATTGTATGTCACATGTCACCCCTGGCTGGAGCGGGGGTTGTGTAGAGCGCGGAAAATGTGTTAGGTTATCGAACAAGTGTGGGTTATCAAAATTAACCCATGGTGACGCGTGTGTGGGTTTTCAGGTTAACCGTATATAAAGACTACACTTTTAGCGTGGGGGTGTGTTAGGGTGACGTCACCACCGTGCGTTAATGAATGTTAAAAAAAATCACCAAATTTGCTGACAGCATTCGTCTTTATTGTAGCCTATGGGCCAAGAGTAACCTGATGGTTAGCACGACGTCTTTTGAGTACATATTTTCTTAAGGACAATACAGTTTCCAAGTATACAGTGCGTAAGGAGACTTTTCGTACAACTCAAGGTAGCCCGATGGTTAGCACGACGTCTCCCAATTAGACATTTTCTTACGGATACCTAGTTGATCTCCAAGTAAACAGTTCGTAAGGAGATTTTTTGGTACAAAATTTGTGTAGCCTATGGGCCAAGGTAGCATGATGGTTAGCACGACGTCTCCCGAGTACGCATTTTCTTAAGGTGACCTAGTTGGTCTCCAAGTATAAACTGCGCAAGGAGACTTTTTGGTACAAATTACTGTAGCCTGTGGGTGAAGGTATCTGATGGTTAGCACGACGTCTCCAAAATATATATTTTCTTAAGGAGACCTATAGTTAATCTCCAAGTAAACAGTGCATCAGCAGAATTTTTGGGAAAATTTATTGTAGCCTATGGGCCAAGGTAGCCTGACGGTTAGCACGACGTCTCCCAAGTATACAGTGCGTAAGCAGACTTTCTGGTACAAATTATTGTAGCCTATGGGGCAAGGTAACCTTATGGTTAGCACGACTATCTCATTATTATGCTAAGTCCTGGACTCAGTCTTGACGTCAGGCACCCCAGGCTGCATTTTAAGGAATTTTAACGAGCAAAACTGTCCGTCTCTCCTTCTGAAACCTTGGCTACGGATGGGAGTGTGTCGAACTTGCAAAAAATTTTGTAGCTTACTGCCAATGCACATCGTCGTCAGAATGTAGAAAAGTTTTAAATAAAATGCCACTTAGCTCACTCTACCTGTATCCCCCAATTAAGAATTTACGAACGTCTTTTTTTGGGGGGGGGGGGGAGGGGGAGGAAAGGGAAGGATAGGTTTTATTTAAGGTAACGCGTGTACGCCTCCTTTTTTGTGTGAAACCCTCGTTAACCTGATTAATGTTTTGATAAATGCTTGGCGGGAACACCTTTCACTCACGTCACTTAACAACCAGCCTTCTTCGTCTTGGTCGGTGCAGAAATGGTTAGCGGTCGTAGCGAGCGTTGAGGGCGGTAAAGTGACTTAAGGTTGTCGGTTGTTTCCGAAAACTTTAATCTTCAGACGGTCCATTCTTTCCGGGATTCGGGCGCGCAAACTGACTGACCACGTAAGGCCACAGCACACGCAATTTGGTTGCGAAAATCCTGTGACCTTTCACCGCATCTGCGCAGTTGGAGGCTTTGGTTCATTAACGGTGTTCGTGCTGATTAATGTCGGTGACAATTACAAATTGCTACCAATGGTGTCCCTCAATCGATAAGCAGGGGGGACGAGTCCCTGTTCGCCGTTCGACGACGCAAGGAGCCGCTTCGTTAGCAAGGCAAGCATATTAATCAAGGGCATTATAAACAATGACGTTCATTAAGAAGCCGGGCATGATTATTTTCTGGGTAGCAGCAGCAGCAGCAGCAACAGCAACAAGCCAGGAAACGACGAGCGACCAGGAGGTGCGACCAAATTAGTCGATGATGCTGTACTGTGATGCGCTGTGTTGGCTAACACACAATTAGTTGCAGCAGGAGAGCTTAAGAGAATGGAGGAAAATGTCGGAGAACATGGAACAGTGCTAGATTTTTAAAACAATACGTTTCTAGAAACCTGTCACGGTTCCGTTCGTGAAATAAAAAAAAGGAATTTAATGCTGTCGTTAATGATTATGCTACGTTTTATTACTTTTCTGAATTTCCTCTTTGAATGTTTCACCCTCTGGCGCCTTTTCACTCGCTTTAGGCCTAACACATGATCACTGCACTGTGACTGAGGATGGCGCTAAAGACCAAGCTGTCGACACGCCATTACGCATTTTTCTCCCTTCCACTCAGTCCTAGTCCAAATTTTTATTTTCAGTAGGCGTACGTACCTACGAATTTAAAGGTGGAAAGAATCACGTGATATGGTCGAACGCTAGAGTGTTTTAATTCAGGCTTATTCAAGCCTTCCTTTTCATGTACAGTATGTGACATTGAATTTTGAACCCTTCTTTGCCACACACACATCGATACAGCGCTTTGTCTTGGACGACATCTCTATTGTTACGATTTAGCATTGTTACGTGAGAAATTTCCCGCATTCGAACAATTTATAGCTCAGAAATATATTTCAACAATGGAAAGTTGTTTGCACTAACATTGGCATCTACCAGGAACGATTAATCCGTATGTAAAATTCAGTACACCATTCAGAAGTGTTCAAATTTCAGTGTCCAATACTGTACATCTACTACTTTGTGTGTTATTTTTATTTCATGTAGTCTTATCAGTGTCAACCCGGGACCACTGCACTGTGACTGAGGTTGGCGCTAATGACTGGATGTCGACGCGACATTAAGCCTCATCCCCCCTCTTATCAGTGTATATTAAATACGCCTATACTGCAGGAATTGCAATTGTAATATCTCTTCACCCGCCGCACAACACTAGCCTATGACATAGAGAAGAAAAGCTTTTATTCTGATTCTCGCGTTTTGGGCAAGTCAGAGCTCAAAGGTACCACCCGGACGACTACACTGTGACTGAGGTTGGTGCTAATGACCTGGTTGTCGATGCGCCATTGAGCTCAGTTCCCCCCCCCCCCCCCCCCCCCCCAAAAAAAAATTGTTTCCACTATTGACATTCATATTTCTTTGAAACCCTGACGATAAGTTTCTAAGCAGTTATGGTCTCTCCTGGAGCTAACTATTTTCGATCCAACTCAAGGCTTCCTCAAACCTCAAACAATGGTTCAGATACGGACTGAAACTTTTCTATTTCGGCCTGAACTTTATCTCAGAATTTCTTTCTTTTTGTTGTCACAGGACAACGCTTTAAAGCAACATACAGCCGGCCTTATAACCTTCCGCCTGCCTCACAACACCCACGCGACGATCACATCCGGCGTATTTACCACAGCTAAGGTTAACTGAGACGGTAGCTTCGTTCCTCGCAGTGAAAAGCATAGCTACTGTCTCAATTGGCATTGCGCCCAATAGTCCAGCCACCGTGAACCCATTGCTCGAGTCGTCCAAAACCGGAATGATTCTTGTATTTTAAAATCACAATTTATAATTTTCTAGACTAGTGTTTTATAATTTTGCTTCGGCGATCTATTGGAATAATTAATTTTAGTTTTTACCGCATTAGTCTATTAGATTATAGATCTCATGGTAATTATTAGAAAATTAGTAGATGTACACACATAGATGAAACGTCATGATTATTGTACGCGCGCATTGCATCATTTAGTGACGGGTCGTTCTTAAATATAGGTAACAATATTCAACAGAAAATCTCATAGACGCCACATTTTAAAACGGTTTTTCAGCAAGGGAAAGTCTAGGGGTACGTAAATAGACCTTCGGGGCCGTATTTGATGTGGAGGATCGAAAAAAATGGCGCTGGGAGGTATATCCCTTTAAAACCGGCCCAATATCTCACAGTTAGCACTGTGGCAGCAGTGGGAATGTTGATTAATGCCCCATTTTCGCTTACTATCATGTCACTCATATTCTGTTTCAAAAAGCAAGAGTGGTAATTTAAAATCCCCTCCCACGGAGAAAACCAAACAAGATGCTGTCATGTTTTCAAAAGTTTTCGTATGGCGAACAAAAAATCCTCTAAATTTTCCCTGCCACCAAAGCAAGGAGTCGGGTTCAAGCGAGCAAAGTCTTGGAGGTTCATGGGGGAGCAGGGATCGAACGATGTGGCTGGGAACTGCGACTGGTGTTGCAGGTTCAATTGCTTCTCAGGCTGTTTCCCAGCTCTTGGCCGATGACTACTGCGTGGCTCAAAGTCAAATTGACGCCTTGGCCTCGAGAGAGACCCGTCATCGACCAGGTTGCTGCATTCAGCCTCTCAGAATATAGCTAGTTTGATTGGTTGACTAGTTAGCACCCCACGTACTCATATGTGCATAATAATAATGATGGGTTTGGTGCATGAGTACAAAAATTGAAAGGGATCCGAGGTCGCTGGTATAGCTACTCTGAAAAAGGGGCAGCATGAATGACACACCAAAATATTTTAAAGACTAAAATTTAAGCTTAGTCTTTAGTGTATTTTGGTGCGTTATAAAATGATGTGTGTTTTTTAAGGCTGGATGTCCTGACCCTCGGACCTTTCTAAGGGCGCATTTAGGCAACGAGACCTTCTCGCTGGCCAAACGCTATTTGCTAGGCAACCGTTAGGGCACGTTTGCGCAACGACAGTTTTCTCGCTCACTAGCTTTTACTTGATCAATACTAAAATCTGATGGTTGCTTCACGCCTTTACCGGAGTAAGCGGCTTTCGAGTTGTCTATACGTGGTAACCATGGCAACGACGCAGACGCAAATCTTCTCCTCGTGCCTCGTGACACGGCGTACGATGCTTGAAACATTTGAGCGTCGATTTATGACAACAGGAAAACAATTTGTACTGCTGTACAATACGACGTACTGTTTTTTTTATGCCGGGCATTCGATGGTTGGTCTTCGGTTCTATAGCCACGAAATGGACGCCATGTTGGATTTTGAATTCTCGCTGTGGGAAGCTATTTATTCTACCGACGTTTGATCATTAGCTAGAAGCTGTACTTTGAGGGAGAATACCAAATTTTGGAAATAGCGTAAAATGACAACAGTCTTGTAGCAATGTTTAAAATTACTTTAGCACTTTATTCTTTATCCGTGTTGTTATTTATAATACATACAATTTGTTATCGATTACCGCCGCATTCATTTAGTAGCAACGGGAAACTAATCATAAATAAATAACGGTTGACTAGCAAATAGCATTCGGCGAGCGAGAATGACTTGTTGCGTAAACGCGCCCTTATTTCATTACTATTAGATCCCAGTTTCTATTGAACGAATGCGGCAATGCATAAACAATTAAATGTATTTATTATAAAAACCAATTAGAATAAAGAACAAAGTGCAACAGTAATTTTAAACACTACTACAACATTGTTACATTTTCTCGCCGTTTCCAAAATTTGCCATTTTCGTCCAAAGAACAGCTTCCGGCAATGATCAGACGACGGTAGAATAAATACCTGGTTGCAGCTAGAATTCAAAATCCAACATGGCGTCCACTTCAGGGTTATCGAATGGAAAACAAACCATCGAATGCTGCCATCCACTGCGATGTACTGCAGTAAAAATTGTTTTCTTGTTGTCATAATTGTCGCTGTCATGCTGCACGCATCGTACTTCATGTTGCGAAGCACGAGGAAGGGATCTGCGTCCGCGTCGTTGCCATGGTTGCAACGTTTAGACGACAGCTCGAAAACCGCATGTTCCGGTGAAGACGAGAAGCAGCCAGCAGATTTAGTATTAACCAAGTAAAAATTAGTGAGCGAGAAAATGGTTGTTGCATAAACCCGCCCATATTACTGTGTGCTTCTCCACCAAACCCATGAAGTCGACACGGGTTTGATGGCACATAGTTACGATGAAAATAGCCTAGGATTCTTAAAAAAGGTACGTATCCTAAAGCAGATTGGTTGTCCTGACACAATAAGGCAAAAAATGGTATGACTATGCTCAACACATAAGACAAGTTGGAAATGCCATTTGATTCCCAGGATCCTTGAGCCATTAGGTAACAAATGTGCTGGTGAAGAAAAGGTGTCAAGTTTCTCTTTCTTTCAAATCTTTCAAGATGGAAGACACAGAATTTACCTTAACCTCTTCCTCTGGCAACTAATGCCATCTAGCACATCTCGAACAAAATGGAAAGACTGTTATGCATCTATTTAACGATACTTGGAGTAATGACCTCTAACCCTAGGAATGGTCTCTAACCCTAGGGTCTTCCAGACACTTGAAAAACTGAAGCCATAAGTAAGACAGCCGTGTACTATTTTGAAAGCAAAAGTGGGTCTATGGGTCTATATTGGAAATTAATTGTTAGGAAAGCTAAAGGAAGAAAGGATGCGAGAAAATGGACGAATCCAAATTCTGAACACATTCTGACCCTCTGAGTGACGTATTCA
>JAHWFP010029540.1:0-11783 GCA_023313725.1 Lithobius niger
TTTCTGAAAACATAATGTGGAACAAACTATAGGCTTTTCTTCGTATTAGATCAACCCATGTACAAGGTAACTCGGTAGGCAGAGTTGACGTAATACCCAACAATAATATCATTTAAAAAAAAAAAACTTTTACGACTTTAGTTAACCTTGAATCTGATGAACAATTTAGAAGTTGTAAGCCAAGATTTATCAGTGCCTACGTCGTTCTATTTAAGTTTTCCACGGACCTTTTTTACTCGGACCTCTTTTCCTCGGACCTCTTTTCCTCGGACCTTTTTTCCTCGGACCTTTTTTCCTCGGACCTTTTTTCCGCCCACCGTGAGGAATAATTAAGCGATTTTATTACAATAAATAATAAGAGGGCAAAAATTGTCCCCTGTGCCGTTTTACTGAAAATTGACCCTACATTCTTGGTGGTCTGTTGACGATACTGCAACTAGCTAATCAATGACAAGAGATCTTGCCGATGGTCACCCGTCCACTGGTCACACAAATAAAAACGTGTGTCACTGATTTGGTGAAAGGATTGTTGGTCGGTTCAAACACGTCACCCAGATGAAACATGACTCCAAAGGTGGCTTACTCACGTCTGGTGCTTTATTTCCGATTTTCGTTTGTATCCTTTAGAGCGATTTGTATGTATTCATCAATAGCTGATTGGTCGTAGTGACTATTGCAGTCTTTTGTTATGTCCCTTTGCCACTGCGCCCAGTACACCCAGATTAGGCCTATACTACTTTGACTAACCCAAAACATCTGGCTTTTCTGGCTTCCGCTGTCCACTTGTCTGGCCACTAGTTGTGCTCCAGTGATTTCCGGCGCGTGGTGCACAGGCCTATTTCTGTTCCGTCACTTGTCGCCCCCACAATTTCCGCCCCGTCCACCCACCCACCCCCTTTCCTCGCGGGGGTTCCAATTTCATCCTCCAAAATTGAAGCGATTGACGAAGAGGCTAAAGTTAAAGATCTTTTCCTTCCTCTGACATCTGTCGTTCGATAGGCGTTGCTGGGATACGACAGCTGAACATCACGTGCGCTTTATAACTGCACGCTCCGTTACTCCGGACACAGAAAGTGACGCCTTGGGGGAGAAAGGGAGGGGTCCACCACTTTACTCTACATTTCTTCAGTACAGGTCACTTTTTCGCACACAGAGACGTCAAACAGTTTCAGGCACGTTTTCGAACTTTTGAAAGAAAACTGAAAACTTCGAAGACAGCTGGTGAAAAACTGCGCACAGCAGTCTACTCGTTCTAGTCGGTAACCGAAAAGGGAACCCTGGCAAAGACCCGGCCCATAAGTGTTGGCTAGGATAGTGTGAGAGACCACTGGTCGTCTTCAACAGCTATAGGATCTATACTGGCCTATTTGGGACAACACTTCGGCTCCTACCTCGGCATTGGTTGTTGAAGACGTTTTGTCACCTTTTCAACTCCTAGATGCAGTACCATAGAATCGTCAAGCAATATAAAGAAAATAGCAGTAAATTAAAAAAAAAGAAACTACACTTCGTAGCAGCGCCGTGTATTTTCATAACTAAAACGAGATCACGTGACCAACATCAGCCTATTGGATGACGGAGGATCTGGAACGTGGATGCTGTGTTTAGAATATGGGCAACGCTATCGAAATGGTCAACCGGCAGCGTTAAAGTCTTGTCAGCCACATCCAAGGTTTATTCTTTGCAACAAATGAACTATAAATAAAATAAAATAAAATAAAATAAAATAAAATAAAATAAAATAAAATAAAATAAAGTAAAATAAAAATAGATTTTACAAACACAACAATACGCTGTAAGGGCAAGGGTGGGATGAATTACCATCCACTCACACCGTGACCTGAACGTTAAAGGCCAGAAAATTAGCAGAAAAGTTAAAAACACCTTAGAAAACGAGACAAATAGATCATATTTAAGTTTCTTTTAAAAGCCACAAGGGGTGGTGAGGAGACTATACAGATGGCAGGGAGTTCCAAACTGGGACCACCCAGTTTGAAAAAAAAAATGTTTATAATTTTCGGTGTGAAAAGAACCGGCACTTAGTTTCAGTAAATGCCCACGAGTGTTAATGTTGTGGTCAACGGAAAAAAATTTCTATAATCCAAATCAATTTGGTTATGTAACAATGAGTATGTAAGGGAAAGGTCAGCCTTCCTGGGACGCAGTTCGAGGGACTCCAGTGTAGATTCTTTAGACGGTCGATTATAGGACAAATCGGAACAGCCAAGTATATACTTGGTAAAACTCCTCAGCACAGACTCAATCAATTTTATATTCTTGATCAGAGAGGGAGATTATGGCTGCAGGGTTATGCTCTGACAATCCAGTGAATACTTACGAGGAAAAATTAATTTTTCATCTGTTCCATTTACTGCATTTGCTTACTGTAGTTTCGTACATTATGGAAACATTTTTGCGTGGGGGCGACTTTTAACAGTTCTGTAACAGCCGTGTCAACAGTTTTATAAGATGGCAGACACCAAGTCAGTCATACGCAACCACTACGTAGTTACGTGCCGAAAACAAACCAAGGGACGAAATTAAACACAAAAATTCATTATTATTATCGCCTAAGCTTGAAATAATATTACCCAATAATGTTTTAGGAAGTATGAACTAATGCAAGTAACGTTAGGCTTAGGCGAGACATGGGCCGATTAAAAATTAGAACGAATGTTTATCACGGCGTGCCATCCCATGTCTCCTCTAAGCTTTAGCTCATTAAAATCTTCCAAAAGCCAGTGCAGTGCACATAAAATAAGCAAATCAATTTGAGACGTTTCGAAGCAATTCTCACTTCGTTTTCAAGCAATAAAAGATACGGCTGAGAATCCAAAGTCAAGTGAAACACTTTAAAATCCATAAAGACGTGAAAACTCAAAAGCACAAGAATAAAAATAATAAATAAAATGGATCTAAGGCAGCTTAGAAACTGTCAGTAGGGAATCTGACCTCGAGCCTTCTAATGCGGATGAGAAGTCAGGTTCCCCAATGGAAGGTTCTGAGCTACGTTACGTCTTAGGTTCATTTTATTTATTAACAGGCGAGAGGTCAGGTTTTTTATTACAGTTTCTATTTTATTTATTATTTCTTTTTCAGGATCCCTCTGTTGCCTTAGGTCAATTTTATTGATTATTTTTATTCTTGTGCTTTGAGTTTGTTACGTTATTATAGATTTTAAATTGTCTTACTTACTTGACTTTGACTTCTTATCTGTATTTTTACTGCTTGAAACGAAGCGGGGATTGAATTGTTTATTTCTGGGGCACTGGGCTGGCTTTCCGTTGTTAATCGTTGTATCTTGGTGCTTACACTGTTTCATTAAAATCTTCAGCATCCTTTACGAAACTAACCATAATTCCAAGCAACTTGATTTAAGGGTGCCTTCTTTGTTAGCTGGGTGATGGCTTCCCTCGCAGCGTGCTGTTTTCTCGTACAACTTCTGATTTCGGATTCGCAAAATCTGCAAATTTTTTTGGAAACCTGAAAATCTCTAGTAATCTACAAATCCATGCAAATCAAGACAAATCAACTAAAATCCGAACAAATCCATGCAAATCAACATATCAACTAAAATCCAAGCAAATCTATACTAATCTACAAATCCATAAATATTAACTAAAATCCGAGCAAATGTGCAGATTTCGGTGGAAATCAACAAATCTGCAAATTCTTGCAAATCAACAGGAATCCATGAAGATCGTCCAAAATCCGTGCAAATTTGTAAATCTCGGTGTAAATCTACAAATCTCGGTGCAAATCTGAAAATCTTAGTACAAATCTAAAAATTTCAAAATTCTGCAAATCTAGCAAAATTTCGCAAATCAGTGTAAATCTGTGCAAATTTGCAAATCACATGAAATCTTTAAATCTAGGTCAGTGATTTCAAATTTCCTATGTTGTTTTGGTATAGTTAGTCAAGAATCTAAATGTTGTAAATAGCCTTTATCTCGGGACATGATCAAAATTCTTTGAGGGTTCATCCCTACCAAAACTTGTTTACAAACATTCAAGGTCTCTATTACACACAGAATATATACACTGACAGCAACTCTTAAATATATGGCGATTTTGTTGTTTGCAGAAGGCTATACGGGCTGGCCCTTTAAAAGATTGCCGCTTTTAACTTCAAGTATTATAGTAATTTAACCCGTCAAATAACTTGTTCACCCCACGTGCACCAAGCATGATCCTTAGGTTAGTCACCATCATCACGATCAAGTGCAATGTCCTTTTGTTGATATCCTTTTGCAATGTCAATATCCGATTGTGGCTTAAAAGCTTTACCGCAGTATATCGTTTTCCGCTATCTTCTTCGTCGCTGCTGCAGTCGTGTAGGCGTCGTGTTGGTGTATACATTCGTTCATTTATCGAAAAGCTTGGAGGAAGGGGGGAAACCAAGAAGAAACAGAAGAAAGCATATAGGTTCAGCGTACAGAGACACACACGTAGTTATCACTTGTGGAGGCAGCGAGGATGTTTGCTAGGGTTGGTCCCTCTATAAACCTGTGGACGATAAACTTAGGGTTATCTTTCATCCCCTGCCTCCACCCGTCCTGATTACCTGCTTCGACCCCATGATCTTGACCTTGGTGGTCCGAAACTCTGACCGTCGACCTCACCACTCGGTCAGTGGGGAAGGTGATAACCGGACATTGATGTCATGGAAACCATAAGACCCCCTCATTTCACAAACACATGCATATCTCAAAACACTATCTCGAGCAGCCCTCCCTTGCGTCTTTGCACAGGCAGTATACAAGTCAGTCGGTGTGGTTAGTCTGTCATTAGTCGATAATCTCATCATGCAGCAGTGGAATTTTGCTTTCCCATGCCTTATCGTTCAGACGTGACAGCAGCAATCTCACGAGATAGAGCCAGTCTCTAAACACAAAGTGATAAAGCGGCACATTGACGAAAATTATTGTCAACGCAACGAGTTTGACAATATGCATCAGTCAACAAGTCGAGAAGGTTGGGAGGGGGGGGGGGGACGTTCAATCAGAGATGAGAAACTTAATGACATACCGCAGCCTACCTCTTCCATGACATGCAGGACTATGGTTGTAGTTGGGACTACTAATACCTCAGCTAATGCTTTGCCTCGTTAGCAGCACGAAAGCATTTTATTGGTCACTTAACATAAACTTCATCGAGCAACTCATCGAATCCCAACCTCTTCAAAGTAGCTTTTTTTTTTTAGTATAGACAATTTATTTTAGAAATTTTGACGAGCCTTAAGTCAACCGAAGCAATTAATGCTTGTATGGCTGAACCGGCTCAATTTTGAACATTACCAGACTATTAGATAAGAAGAAATATCTGGTAAAGGGAGGTGCCAGCCCGGGGATTCGATCCGGGAAACCTCCGATCATCGTCGGGGGCCGAATGATTGTCCAGAATGCGCCAGAATACATCCCATAGCCGCTGAAAGAGCATGGTAGCCTCTCACGCTACCCTGGCCGGCAGTCCTGGCGGGGACTTTGCCAAGGTCCCCTTTCCAAGGGTTCGACCAGATCCGCCAACCTCCAGCAACCAGGCTGAGCTCTCTCACAACTCAGCCACGATGACCACCACGCTCGCTGAATTTTCCGATACCTCGGAATGACATCACCGCTGAAGCATCGTGATCATCGACTGCAGGAGGCGGTTTTTGCGCTGAATTTGCCGAATAAAGACGGCGTCCCTGTAGTAGTGTCTTCGCTAGGATTATTACGAAAACCTAACTACAAATGGGGGAGACTTTCGTCACACAGCTATAGTCCCCACTAAGCTTTAAAAAAAGCCACTCATCTATAAGAAATAAATGTATTGATCGGGCGGTATTTACATTTAATGCACGGTGGTGTCGTCACGCTACTACATCCCCACGCTAAAAGTGTAGTCGTTATAATTAATCTGTGATTAATCTGAAAACCCACACACGTCACCGTGGGTTAATTTTGATAACCGACACTTTTTTGATAATCTAACACTTTTTCCGGGGTTTACACAATCCCTGCTCCACCATGTATGTGACATATAATGACCGACTTTGCTTAGACAACACAAATTCAACCAGCACACCCCATTGCAACCAGCATAAACAAGCACATTTGAAACTTGCGACATTTTTCGTACTAACACGAAAATAAAAACTTGCGTACTGTGCTAGACCCCCCACCCATGGAGGAATTGCCAAACCCGGCAACCTTTCCGTTCCGACGGTGCGAAAACTAGGCTATAGATACTGTGAAATACATCTAAACTACTACTGAAGCCCACGTCGCGTTTTACGCTGTCTAACCTTGTTTAAACATGTTACGTCGAAGAAATACGGCTTTACCTTAAACACGGAATTCTGAAACACGGCCATAGGGAAAAATCCACCACATTTTCCCGTAGCTGCTACTTGCCTAACTGGAAGTTTCCATTCAGGAATTTACATCAATCGTATGTAAAAAATGTTTAAATCCATTATAATTCACAAATAAAATTTGCAAATAAAAAAATTTTAAAAACTCAAATAAGTCAGTATGTTAGCTTGACGTCAAGCCTTACCATTAAAACACAAATCCGTGAGTGTTCGGCGGTTACCTTCGATAATTGCTCATTTACTCGAAACGGCACAGTCCAATTCTCAGGTCTAGGGGGTCCCCCACACCTCTTCGAATTGAACTGCGCCGTTCTCGCAAATAAGCAGTTATCGACGGTAACTGCTGATTACTCATGGATATCTATTACTTATTTCGCCTCCTCCGCTATATTTCTCCAACTGCGCTTTGTACTACTCAACATTTTGATAACATCAGCTGTTATTCATCAGCGCGTAATAAATTTGACTTAGGAATGAATACATCTGAACCCTTTCAAAATATTTCTCTTGTTCGTCACCTGTTCCTACAGTCTTAACTGCAATATTTCCGCGTTCTTTTGTCCTAAGTAACCACTCTAGGCCAACGCATTATTGTTATTGAAGAGAAAGATATCAAATGCACTTCGTAAAACACACCCGCGTATTAATATTCTAGGGGTTCTGTGATCTGATAAGATATTGGGTGGGGCGGGCGAGTATATTACTTGGACATTGTAGAAACATACTTGGAACCCACACATGTTCAATATTGTGCGTGCATTGACCAACAAACATGTCACCGAAGCAGGGATATTTCCGCACTAAATAAATAAATAAAATAAATAAATAAATAGGATATAAAAACGTTGGGTAGCTAACTAAAATTACTGGACAATTTCTCTTTTAAATGTGCGTTTATTGGACCTTTTTTTTTAATTATTTTCCTTGAGCCCTAAATCAACCGAAGCAATTTCATGCTTGTGTGGCTGAACTGGCTCAATTTTGAGCATTATCACCCTTTATTGAAAAAACAAAATACCTGGTAAAGTGAGGGGCAAACCCGGCGATTTGAACCGGGAAACCTCCGATCATCGTAGAGACCGAAAAATTGTCCAGAAATGGCCAGAATAAGTTCCCATAGCTGCTGAAAGAGCATGGTAGCCTCTCACGCTACTCTGGTCGGCATTCCTGGTGTGGACTTTGCAAGGTCCCCTCTCCAGGGGTTCGACCAGATCCGCAAACCTCCAGCAACCAGGCTGAGACTGGAAAGGGGAAGTTGGAAAACTCCTTTCAATCATCGCCAGAGATTTGAGGAAGTCAGTAATTCAGACCCACTCGAATGCTGACCCACTCACCACTTGACCCACTCCAACTGTTAACATGTAATTATGACTTACTTCGACCCCATGACAGCAATACAATACGTTTGCAGTTCTTCTTTCCATTCATCCAGGTCCAAAACAGCTTTCAGTACGTAAAAGGTGCTGTCAAACTAAACACGGCCACTAACTGTAACCGTAACAGTTCACTAGGCATATCGTTTACTTTGTTCAGCCTGTTGGCGTCTTTGCTTCACAGTTTAGTGTTCATTCGTTCACCACATTCGTCAGTGCGCCTGCATGTCATCATTTAAAACGTACGATGTGCTTGTTTGTTTGCCTGTTTGTACATCTACTCATCCGGAGCTTCATGAGTGTTGATAGAAAAATGAACTAAAGCCCGAACCCTGGTACGGACTTTCCATCACTCATAGTAGGGCTATTATCGGGTTTTGTTTTGTTGGCCTTTAAAAGAGGTCAAAAAGCGAATGCCCGTGGTCAGTGATTATCGCCTATAATATCCCGAGTGTTTGTATTAAATCGATAATTTGTGAGTTTTAGTATAAACTCCTTTCAGATTTAATTTCCCCAGACATATGGTCGACAGAAATTTGCTGGAAAGGAGTTGAGTGCTTAACCGCACAGATTTCAGAAAAGATGAGTGGCATTCGGATTGACGGTTTTTCTTTTCTTTCTGCAAAACGATTTTCCACAAGTAATTTCGGTTTTACGGTTTCGATTTTTTGATTTCGATTTTCGATTTACGGAGTAATTTCGATTTACGATGTTTACGATGTTTTCTTCCATTTGGCACAGACCTGCAGTTTCGATTGCTTCAGCTATGGTATTTCGTATTAAGTAGGCCTAGACCACGTTTTTATACCGTTCATAAACGAAGTCAAAACGTAAAGCTCCGAATCCTGACGATAAGCAATGACGTCACCTTCGAACGTGACGTCATTGCTCTAATATGGGCATAACAAGAACGGAAGCAAACAGCTTCATTTTAGTGAGATATACTACATAGATCTGTGGTGTGTTTTTCAACGACCATTCAGCCAGGAACCTTCTACTATCTACCGGGTCGGTTCACTCAGTTGAACGTGTCTGAGCTAAAGCACAGCCATTTCCCGTGGTGAAGTATTCACGAGCGAGATTCAGTTGATGACGTTTTTGCTCCCTAACCAATCCTCGAAGCAGACGACGCTTGGTTTTTCGAAACTAACAAAAACGTTTGTTTCAATAGCGAGTAGTTTTTAACGAAATTAATGAATAACTACGAAATATCTCATCGCTCAATCGATACTGAACGTTAAAATACACATTCTTAAAACAAAACGACAAATTCTTACCAGATTACCAAGACGAGAGTAGCTGACGTGGTTGCGTCAAAACCAAAACAATGGCGTGCTTTTACGATGATCGCTTGTGACGGTGCTCTCCGTCTGATAACAAACGTTGCGATTTTCAGTCGCATTGTCGATTGTACTGGTAGGTTAATGCACTTTAAAACAATTTAAACAATTGGAGAGGTCTGGCTTACGTTTGATAATGAGTACTCGTTCGTTTGTTAGTAAAATTTTGTGTCCATTCATCAGTAAATTCAAAAAGCGAATGAGATGCAAGAATCAGTAAAATGGCGCGAAATGGGAGCAGAGACGTCAGACGCGTTTGAAATATCACCCAAAATCTCGCACGGTTTTTCGCGGTAAAGCTTAATAGTAAGTGGACCCACCCTATCAAAGCTACGCATAATCCAAGCTCCCTGCATTCAGCGATGAGTATAGCTTTGATTTATATAATTACTAAGTAGAAAAGTGTGGTCTTTACAGGGTAAGTCAAGCGTGGTTCTCGTTTTGCGGAAAGAAAACAAAGATTCTGAGCTAAGGATGCAAGACAAAGAGGCAAAACCATTAAGTTTTAATTCGGTTAGAACAGTTTGTTTCCATGACGTGTCATGATGTGAAGACTCGAGTTAGCTACAAGAGGTGGATTGTGAGAGAGAGGGGGGAGGGGGTGATTTCTCTAGTCCATTTTTCTCCCTGTAGGCCAAGTAGGTCCAAGTAAGACATGTTGAAGGTGTGTCTGTCCGCAGGGAAGCAGCGATTTATGGGCGGCGCCATGATGGATGGCACGCGCCTCCTTTCCCCTATTTTTCGACATTTGGCCACCGAGACTCAACTCCCTCTTTTCAATTTCAAATTCCTGCAAACGGTTCGCCGTTCTCCCCTCCCCAACCAATCTCGGCCCCATATGTCGGCTGCGCATCTGTTGGACTTGTTACCATCATTTACCATCCAGTGCTCATTACCAAAAACAACTGCTGTTAATCTGCTAATGGGTTAAAAGCCTTTTAGTTGGGAAGGATCAACATGGATAACTACATAGCACGGCCCCTGTTCTGAATGGCCATTCAGGTGTCAAGGGACTCTTCCAGTGGCATCCTAATACAACCAGTTTCCTGCCAAATGCTGAAGCCCATGTCCGTATACAGTGTGTAAGGAGAGGAACTCAAAAACTATGCATCTTTATCTTATATTAGGATTAAAGACGGAAAGCCAAAGACTCAACAAGAGTTAAATAAATACAGATGCAAATCTATTTACGTTGCCTTTCGGACGTATATGTCAGACTGCCTGAGCGGGGAATCGAACCCTCGACCTTTGAAACCAAAGGCTCAGGTCCTACTGCTGTGCCATCCTAACACGGCCTTGGCCTGCCTGACTCAGTGGTAGGACCAGGGCCTGGGCCTGGGCCTTTGGTTTCAATAGTCGTGGGTTCGATTCCCCGCTCAGGCAGTCTGACATATAAGTCCAAAAGGCAACGTAAATAGGTTTGCATTTGTATTTATTTATTATATTAGGCCTCGTCTTTTTTTTTTTAATATTAGACTCTCCCTCTATCAGGTCTGACAACGGAACGCAAACGTTTGTCCCGAAACTGCCGCCACTGGTAGTTCGAAGCATTCTCAGCTGATTCCATAGAGCCAGAAGGTGAGAGGGACAATTTTACTAGGTAATGCCAATGGAATTTTCGTAGACTCCTTTACATCGACATGAGCACGAGGAATCACAGGGCCCTTTTCTTCCCGAATATGCCCAAGGTCAGGCTTGAACCCGAGACCTCTGGCATCTAAGATTGTTCGTTGTATTAACCATGCAACTGCACCATGAAGCTTTCCCTAACTTGCCCTTTGAAACAGCTATCTCTGTATTTCATACTGTTTTTGACGAAGTTAATTGTGTAAAGAAAAGACTGGTAGAAATGAGGACGCTAAGTTGAGAATGATTCAGACAACTATATACAAAACGTTCGCCGAGTTAACCACACCGAATATTAATTCAAAGGTTAAATGAAAAACTTCACCAAAAACTCTCCGTGTTTTTATTTTAACTTCTGAAGGATTAGTCGGTGGGATTAAACTTGGAGAATGTTTTGGTTTGTTGATATTACTCCTTTAAAGGCCCAACCATTCTCAACTTTGCGGCCTTTTTACTTGTATCTTTTTTATGATTCCACGCCCTTTTTTTTTGTTTTTTCAGGGAGACGAAGAAACACGACGGAAAGCCAAATCGGCTGAATAAGTGATAAATTAATAGAGATGCAAACCTGTTTCCGCTGCCTTTTGGACTTAAAAGTCAGATGCCTGAGCGGGATTTGGCCGTGTCAGTATGGCTTAGCAGATAGAGCTTCGGCCTTTGGTCTGAAAAGTCGAGGGTTCATTGCTGCTCAAGCTATAGCTTGAGCAGCAATGAACCCTCGATCTGATGACATTTAAGTCCAAAAGGCAACGGAAATAAGTTTACATCTGTATTTATTTCTCAGGGAGACGCGCATCGTATATGCCGAAGTCATTCCTTAATGCTGACTCTATTTAACCCTTTACACCACCATTTATTTTATATTTATGGAGTTTATACTTGTCTTAGTTCAAGGGTTCAAACTTAAATCTCCTAAGCTAGTTAACAAGTTTTTAGACCCGGCCTTTCCCCTTCAGGTTGCCAAGACGCACGTAACTACAGTGTTATACACAGCACATCAGGGCCGTGGCCAGGAATTTTTTCTTGAGGGGGGGGGGGAAGGGGACCGGCAATATTACCCCCCCCCCCCCCCACCACGACGAAAAAATA
>JAHWFP010029540.1:20710-38935 GCA_023313725.1 Lithobius niger
GACCACCAAGTTGAGAATTGTTCGGCCTCTCGGAGTTATATGAATTAAACAAAAAAATATTAAATTAAATTAAAATAAACCAAAAACTGTTGAAGAGGCCATTAAGTTGCTCAGCCTCTCAAAGGAATGATACGAAATTAAAATATTGGGAAAATTGCTAATCAACCTGTTGTTGATTTGGCACATTATTAGACATCTGGAGACTAGTTGAGTCTAATACACAATTGAAAAGGAAGCCTAAACCTCATTTTTATGCTGCTCATAAACGAAGTTAAAATATAAAACTCCAGATGTATTTCCCATCTTCGGGCAAATTTGCTTTCAAGGATGGAGACACCGTTTCAACAAGACAATATATATAGCAATATTTATTGCTTTTTTGTGTGTTGCACATCGTGAACGACGCATGAAAACAATACTGCGGATAAAAAAGTGGTATGTAGAAAGCTGCTTTACAACAGTTGCAACGGTACGAAAGCGACATCAATGCAGCAAATAAACATAGAAATAAATAAACATAGAAATAAAAGCTTGACTAGCATTCTACCACTGTCAGTACGCAGTATAGGCCTACCATCTGCTTCTGCAAACGTTTGAACTTAACGCAGTTAAAAAAAATTCAACGATACAAAATTGACGAATGGAACGGCTTTGGTTAATTTTTTTTTTTTTAATACAAGTCTAGGGGTAAGTACGGTTGTGAGCCAATACACTTTTTTGTCCGGTCACACAAACGTTACGAACCGATGAGTTCGACGCATCGTCATTCATTGCGTTCTAGGAAACAGCTTAAATGTTACCTAAAAAAAAAAGAGTCGCCAAGGCTCGTATATTACACCATCTGTGATGTTGTATTAACCTGAAATATGGTCGCCTTAAAAAAAAATATGGAAAAAGCAATGCAACGTGTCTAGGCCGATAAGGCCCGCACATTTTTGCAGTGTGTGAGCAGTCAGTCACCCAGTTAAGTCAGTCAGTGTTTGCAGGCGGGTAGACAATCATGCAGACTGTTTGCCCCCCCCCCCCATGCGCCGCCATTTTTGTTTCCCTTATGCGGTCAGCATGTGGTGGCGCTCCAACGACGGGACTCGATTGTCTTGAACCAGAACAGCGGCATAACAGCGGCGAGCGACGGCTCCATCTGTTGTCTGAGAGTAGCAAACGACCCCGGGGCCGATGGACCTGAAAAACCTTTTCCGTTGTGACAAGTTCGCCACGTCGATCCGACGGAGTAGGCAGGCTACGCCAGCGGCCAGACCGAGCGATATAACCCCCTGACATTGTCGTACTGCGTACATATACAGTCTGTGTGGGGGTGCACTTTAATCCAATAGTGAAAGGACCCTATTATGATCGGTTTTGAACTGAACCAATACCCTTTCCCCCATCCCCTCCAAACTGAGCACGAGTCCCTATTGTGTTGCGAGGCCATTGCCTCCTTCATCGGCGGCGGGACCTCCAAAAAGGGCACGTGGCTTCCCGCGCGAGGCACCAGTTGCGTCTGTCTGACATAATGGCGCCCGTCCATTGGTTAAGCCTAGATTGGTCGCGACGGATGGCGCGTGCTATTGTGGTGCGCAAAGAGAGAAAGGTGAAATCAAATCAAAAGTGGTGGCGGTACCCCGTGACGTAATCGTATTGTGAGTAATGGCCTGAAAAACCGTGAACAACAATATGGCGGGGAAAGTGGGGGAAAGGGGAAATTAGGGATATCCTGGGAAAAACCAGCAGTGGCGCGTGTTTCAGCAATATGCCACTTAACCCTTAATCAAATCACAGTACACAAATAAAGCCACGATGATAGATCGGCACAACATTAGTTTTATGACCTTCTGACGATCACAAGCCTAATATTAGAGACTGCTGCTCCTCCAAAATTTCGATGATGCCCTTCTACCGAGACACTCACGACCCTGAAAAAAACCACCCTCTACCTAAGATCCAAAAATAGTATGACTAACCCCACCCCTCGAAAAAAGTCACCTTTTACATGCTGTTTGAGGTTAAGTGTAGATGGTTTCCTCTGGACTAATTAAAAAATAGCATCCGCATCGACATTTTCTCAATTGTGTGGAAAACGAGCCAAACGTTACGGCATGTTCTTGAAAACGTTTAAAGTGCTCTTTAAAAAACCTTTGTATCGAGATTCATGTTTCATGTTGGTAAATAATCTTTGATGTAAGGTATCTAGAAATTGGTGTAGAACAATTTGATGTAAGGTATCCAGAAATTGGTGCAGAATACCTTTTGACGTAATAATAATAATATTTGGTTTATCGTACCAATATAGTGTCAAGGGAAACGGCAGGACCGAGGTCTCTGACGCCGGTCCCACAAACAGTTCTAGGATCTCGAAATTGGTGCAGAATAACTTTTGATGTAACTTTAATCTACGTTTTTTTTTTAGAAATTTTGACTGCTGAAAGTGTAAATTTTGAGGTCCAGAACTTATTTTTTCTTCCAATTTAGTCAGTGTTCTCTTTGTGACCCACCCCCCTTGACGGGCCTAAAAAAATTATGATCCCCCACCGCGAGGGGGTTAAAAAATCCATGACACCAACATTTCCTCAGAGTCCCCTCCTCGGACATAAACAATGACCGGTCCTTTAAACCGACGTAATTCTCACTAAAGCTCTTCATTACAACATCACAGGTGCCTCGATTTTAAAAAGAAGGTAGAGTGGGGTTGGGGGAGGGGATTAAGATAGAGATGTTAAATAAAAAAATAATAGTCAGCTCCACTTTAACAGTTATTGATGCAGTCAACAATAAAAACAAGCAATTTACATATACAGGGTTATTAAGAAGGAAATAGACATTTTGAAGTGTTTATTAAACGAAAGCTATACAACTGATCGAGAAACGGTTTCCGCAACGTCATGTCCTGCAACTCATTAAGTTTTGCAGAGCGGTGGTGGTTTTCGAATGCGGGTCACCTGAACGTCACGTGACTAGTTCTGCAAAATGGCCGCATATTCTACAGAGAAATCATTTTTTGTACTTGAATTAAGCAAAACTTGCTCTGCATACATTCTCGAAACCCTGATCTAACACCATGTGACTTTTATTAGGGGGATGTGTCAAAGATAAGGAGTTCATTCCTCCCCTTCCAACCAACCTACTATTCTTACGCAACGGCTAACGGCAGCAATTGCCTTAATTGAAGAGGATATGTTAACCTTTGTTTTACAAGAATTTGATTATTGCATGTATCTTAGTAACTAATGGAGCACACAATGAACATGTATAACTTGCTAGGCGAAACTTAATGAGTTGCAGAACGTGACGGTGAAAACTGCTTATCGACAAGTTGAATAGTTTTCGTTTAATAAAGGCATCAAGCTGTCGATTTCTTTTGCAATCACCCTGTATAACAGGCTTAGGTAGGGATGCACGCATCAAACTTATCATGCACGGGGCAAACGCAGCAGGCAGGGAAACAGGTAAGGGGGGGGGGGAATAGGGGGATGTCGGGGAAGATGGAAGTCGTAAACAAAATACGCAATAAAATCGCAGACCGACGTTTCAGTTCGTAGATTGAAAACCGTAATTAATCAAATCACCTAGTAAACGTCGGCGTACATGCCGCCCAAGCCGACAATGTGATTTGCCTGACAACGCCTCCGATCTATGAATCGAAACGTCTCTTTATGGATTTACTGTGAGCACTTATTGAAAGGCATATTTAGTATGACAGTCTCACTTTGTAAAGAAAATAACATTGTCTTCTGGAATTGTGGGGCATTCTAGCTAATCTCCTACAAAGGTCTTGGGATTAAGTCTTAATCTAGGTTCTGTCACAGCCTTCTGTATTGTGTATTATGTCCAGACATTAACACACCGGCATTATGAAGGCTAGGCTTAACGTGACGCAACGAGCTCTTTCTCGCTCCCCCTCCCCAAACCGCACGTTGTATGGCGATTGGTTGAATTGACAGTTGCTTTAAGATTTTAATGTGATTTCTTATGTCGAAAGACCAGCTAAATGGATTTATTCTTGAGTCGCCAGATTACTGTACGGACGTTATGTTCCGCGTTGCACGAGTTAGGTCATTATATATATATATATATATATATCATGATCTAACTCGTGCAATATATATATATTGTGTGTGTAGGCATCATTATCTATAGGTATTAGAGTTTTAATTAACTTCCCGAGAATTAATCAACATGCTACAACTCATTTAGTAACCAGTTACTACAGATTTTAATTGCTTTGTCATCCAACCTGAAGTTAATAAAAACAAACTGCATAAGTGCAGCTATTTGCTTGGCTGCAAAATTTATAATAACATGCCTAATTACATAAAAGACATTACTGACATTGATCATTTCCAGAAATGCCTATTAGTTTAGGTGGCTACTGGATATCAGTAATGGGTCCCTTGAAAAGTTATTTGAAAATTTAACCTAAAGAATATTTACAGTATATTTTATAATTTTAAATTTTTTGTATATTTTTTTTACCATATTTTTTCCGTGTACTACGATACGTATTATGTGTCAATACGCATCTTCTGTAGTCGTGGTTATTCACTTATGTTTGTGTTGCTTTTTTTTTTATTTACGCAGGTTTTGTTACTTTTTTGGTATGCTAGTCAAAACGCCATACGTGACGCATGCGGCATTTTGTACTGTTTGCCAGGCTCAAAACCCTTACACTTACTCTCTGTTGCCTATTCATGTAGTCTTCAGCAAATGGACAGCGTTGGACATAGCGATGGACATAGTGGTCATCGTCGCTTTACGGTGAGAGCTTAGCCTGGGTGCTAGACGTTCGCGGATCGAACCCGTGTTAAGGGGACCCTGGCGTAGTGCTCGCCAGGACTGCCGGCCAGGGTAGCGTGAGAGGCTACCATGCTCCTTCAGCAGTTATGGGAACTATTCTGGCCAATTCTGGACAATCTTTCGGCCCCGACGATGATCGGAGGTTTCCCTGATCGAATCCCTGGGCTGGCACCTCCCTTTACCAGATATTTCTTCTTCTCTAAAAATCTGGTAATGTTCAAAATTGAGCCGGTTCAGCCACACTAGCATTTAATTGCTACGGCTGACTTAAGGCTCAGAGAAATTTATTAAAAAAAACAACCTTAATGCTATGCATATTGTAGGGCATCCAAGCATTTTAAGAAATCTACATTATTAGCGGGTGGAGATTAAAGGGATGACCGACAGAATTACTGAGTTTAAGGCTGTTTTCGAGTTTCTCACAAAATCAGTGAAAATTATTTTATTTCAAGGGGGCCACCACTCCTTTGTTTCTAAATAATGGGTCCCATGTGATTTGAAATTTTGGCTGAGGTTAAAGGACCATCACTGCTACGTACCCCAATCGGGTGCAGAATCCTCAGTTTTCTGTAAACAGAAAAAAGAGCGAATTACCGACCCCCAAATTTAGCTGTAAATTTATCATTCTTGTTCTCGAATGCAGTTTCCCTAGAGATAACATGTAAATACAGCCAGCTCGGTAACCCTAGTACGCATGCGCATACTCTTCCTATATAAAGGCCGGAAGGTGAAAGTGGTCATCTTTCTTCCTCTGTCATGGTGGTGACTCAAGAGGGCAGGTAGGTGGGTACAGGTAATATAAATTTTCGGTTAGGCAAAACAAAATTTAGCCGGCCTTCTAGGGTCTGGCAATTCTCTCTTTCTATTGCCGTCAAAAATATACATTACCTGTAAATTTAGCATTTACAGAAAACCTCGTCCAAATGTCGGTGGGGACCACCAGACGGGTACCCTATAGGGATAGGAGCTGGTCCCCCAAAAGTCACAGACTTCGCACCTTATTAGAAAATTTGCCAACAAAAAATAAAAAACAAAAGAGGAAACACTGGTCTCTTTTCAGATTTTGTGGCCCTGAAAAGGGCCGTTTGTCTTGCTTCCGCTTGATAGTGCTGGCTGCTACGATGGGATCTGAGTAGTTCTGAGTAGTAAATACTGGCGGTTCCCTGTTTATTCCTCGAATAGAAATCAATAGCGACCAGGTTACCTTTGCCATTTTAATACAGATAATAAAAGTATATTTTTAAGACGGCCACCCAATTTCAAGGTTGCGATTACAGATTAATAATGACCTTGGTACCTCCCCCATTTTAATTCGTTTAAACTAACTCGTCTTCGTTCTGAATTGATGAAAATCGAGATTTTCACATGGCATTCGTGTCAAGTTTACAAGCATTTTCTGAATGTTCAGCAAGAAATTGTAGGCTTCCCATCTAGGCTACACCGCACAAGGGGACCAAATCAACACGGATAGGATGTGTATGCTTACTGATTATGAGATTACATTAGGAACATTAGGAACTATGCCTACACTGAACGGCAATTTTATTACTATGGGTTAGCATTAAACGGGTATAGGATTTGTCAGTGTACTGAACCGAATAGTAGTCAGAAATCTAAGAGGAATGTTATCTACACAGACAGTAGCTTTTACATATTTCCCAATTCGTTCATTTTTGTTTTATTTCGTTTTATATGTTAAACCTATCGAAGTAGGCGTATTTTGTTATTTATTAATATTGATTAGGTTTAGCCATATTTGGTGGAAGGTAAAAGGGAATATTCACATCAAACACCATTTTATAGAAATTAGCTATTGAGGGTACAGATCGTGTTGCATTATGAAAAAGAAGATAAGAAGCAAAAGAAGCCAAAATTCGAAATTGATTATTAAGAGGGGTTCCCCAAGAGGGGTTGACGGGATTTTTACTTTTTCCTACTGCGTAAATGTCTTTAGGGTGTCCAAACACCACCAGACAAAACATAAAACTTACACATTTTATCATACTTTAGTTGTATTAATGTGGCGAAAAGATACTGGTACACTAATCTGTAGGCTACTATATATGTTGAGAGCACTGGGCAGATAGATATCATCATATCAAAAACCAAAACTGGTAAAAGGGGCCGCCAAGTTCCGAATGGTTCGGCCCTTCAAAGGAGTGATATCAACACACCAAAACATTATGCTTAATGTATTGCTCTCACGTGTGGCGCTCGTTTTAAAGCAGTGGGAATTCACGAGCGCCAATTTTGATAGAAATCGCGCGCCTCAGACGGTGCTTTATCGGAATTCCCCAGTAAACTCCTGGTAATTACTAGTAAATTTCTTATTATTCATATTAATTCTTCGTTATTCGTCGATAATTCCTAGCAATTCTTCGCAATTATCATTGTATTTTCCCGGTCAATTCGTCGTATATCCTATTAATTCCTTGTAATTCTTCGATAATTATTTGGAATTTTTTATTTCTCAATTTTTTCTCATGAGTTAATTCCTGGTCAGTTCGTATTTATTTCCTCGTAATTCCTTGATAATTCTTCGTAATTCTCAGTAAATGCTCAGTAAATCCTGTGAAAGTTTGTTGCGAAACCTGATATGAAGAACAATAAACTTATCATCATTAACGGGAAGTTGCCAAAGAAACGCCAATCACGAGCGTCTGTTGTTCGTTGACTCGGCTAGTCGAGAATGAAACTTTTGTCCAATATTAATAAGAAAATAATGGTTCGAAGGAAAGCCAAGCGTGATGAAAGATGAATTGGCTTTTCTTAGAACGAAAGTTGAATCATGGCAGAAAAACGAATGCGGTAGCCCAAAAACTCGAGCATGACATCTTGGCCATAAACATTCCGTATAAGAGACGATTTTACGATATTTCGGTATTGTACAGTATTTGCTGCTACACATAGTCCTATTGGTAGTTAGGGACCGGTCATTATTTACGTCGGGGAGTGGGGGGGGGGGGGGGGAATGAAAATGTGTCCATCAAATTTTCGAGAGCCCACTTCAAAACCTTGAGAAAATCTTGAACCCCCCCTCACTCAAGTCCAAAAATAAAGCGCTTCTCGTATGCCTATTGAGACTGTCTGTGCAGGTAGCCAAATTCAGTAAGAAGGACATCCTCACCAACAAATTACCGCTAGTCTAGTTGTAAGAAAACCGAGCTTTGTTTTTAACGAAAGGACAAGTTAAAAATGTTCTATAAAACCCCCGATGTTCCTTATACCCATCTTGTGTAGAGTTGCATACAAGAATTGCTTCTATGTCCACACCCTTGAATAGTCAGCACCTAAAGAAGCCGACCCATGAGCCAACTCTTTTCTAAAAAGTTTATTGAAAAAAACTACACAAGACAGAACTGATACTGAGAGCTTCAAAACCCTGTAAAATATCATATCATTGTGGGTAGGGGGTGAGAGAAGCTGAGAAGTTTTCAGAAATTTTGACTGCCGAAAGTGTCATTTTGAGGTCCAAAAATTACTTTTTACTCCTGTTTGTTCAGTGCCCCCCCCCCTCTTTATGGGGCCTACAAATTTATGAACCACCCCTCGAAAGGGTCCAAAAACTACTAGACCCCCTCCCCCCAATTTCATCCATCATTCCCCCTCCCCTCCCCCCCCCCCCTTTCCTGGAGGGATAATAAGATAGTAATGACCTTAGCTTTTTACCTTCCAAAAACACACATATCGTCTGAATTACAAAATAGCTAGTATCGATACCACAAAACTGAACTGGTTTCGAAATAAAAGATTTCAAAACATATTCTGGTACATTTTAATGTGAATTTTATCCGCCCTAAATGCAGTGTTCACTTACATTCATCATACATCATACATTTATCAGTGTCACTCATTCATGCAAAAAATAATAAACTTGACGTTATTCACTTCGCGTAAACTCAATCGATCATCCTCCAAATCTGCTGTCATGGTTACCGCTGGCCTGATCAAGGAAGTAATAACATAGTCTACGTCGGTTTGCTTCCAATAGAGAAAGACTAATAAGCTTCAAGAGTTTTTTTGGGGGGAAGTAATCCTGATGACGTTACTTCCAATGGAGATTAGCCTACCAGTGATTACCGAAGACTACCAAAATGGATTAACACCGGATAACCTGTTATATTCACTCGGATTACCAATACTGCAATGCTAAGACTACATGTGTGGTAGACGTTGAATTATTGGAATATTACAAGTAATAATTCGGTTTACCGTACTGGATTTGTAGCCTATATGTAACGAGTACTTAAAATTACTGGATTACTTCCGGAATACATAGGAATAGGACTATTACAAGAAAACTACGGTTTTCTATAGAGTACTGCGTGGAATTCTTTGGCTTACTGAATTGTGCACAGACATCCGAGAGGGCAGGGGCAAAAGGGCACGCTGAGGCTTTATTTTTCTGGGAACCTTTTTTTTTTTTGGCTTGTCACTCACTTTTATACCCATTTTTGGAACCTTTCTTGGCTTTCTTTTTGCCCTTTTTTGGGCTCTAGACCTCCTCTCCTCACTGCGACCAACATTTTTCAGTGCAGAAAAGCAAAATAGGGCATGTTTTTCTTCAAAAAGGGCAACAAAGGGCATTTTTCCTAAAAAGGGCAGGGGCAATGCCCCCCCCCCCCCCCCCAGTGCACGTCACTGACAACTTGGAATATTTCAGATTAGCTATGGATTACCACCGATTTTCCGAGTTTCCTGCATATTGAATTATGTGAGAGTATACTGGAGATAACAGAAGATTAACGCAGATAATCCATTGGGTTACTAAGATTACTGATGATTACCAAGGAATCAAGGCCCCCACAACAAGGGGGGGGGGGGGGCAGGTGGACCCACTGTACCCAGTCCCGGGCACTCAAGGGGCCCGCACGGCCTAAATATTTTTTTTTTTCGCAATTATTAGTTTTGATGACTGATGAGTAATGTACTCGATTTGTTCGTAGTAAATTTTTTGTATACTCCCAAGAAACAATAACTCCAATCCAACGGCAACGAGCAGGGAGCAGGATCACTGCAGTGCAAGCCTGTCAGCTTGTTAGGCAGAGAAGTCTTGAAACGTAAGTAGCCCGGATTAATGAGAAAACCAGCCCGGTAAGCACAACTTCGGCCGACTAATATTATAACGTAGTGTTTGTTATCTTTTTACGATTTCAGTTGGAGGAGGTGGGGCCCGTTGTTGTAGTTAGTTCCAGGCCCCTGACTTTGATGTGGGGGCCCTGCAAGGAATACTATTGATACTCGTATTACCATGAACCTGTACATTGGATCAGCAAAGTTGGTAGCCTATATCCTTCAAGCGTGATGCGACGAAACGACAGAGTTGTGACGAACTACACATTATGAAAAATTAACACGACGGATACAGCATATAACAGATAATGTTCTCTGTTTTAGTCTTCTGTACAGCCGAAACGCTGAGAACAAGTGACTATTGCGACGACTTCGTCCATCCGTCGCTTTGTTCAACTTCAGTACCACATAAAGACAACTACGTGTGCATCATTAGATACGGCGACCAAATAATAGTAAAAAAAAAAAAAACACGGCGTATTTAAACCATTGCTGCTTCCTTATAGGTTATCTCGACGTAACTCAATGAAATAATAACATTTGATTGCCGCATTTAAACACAACAGGAAAACACGCAACAGTAAAAATAAAAGGATTTCGTTAACGACACACATTAACTTCCCCTAAAATAGTCTCGACACCATGTTGCATGGATGAATAGCCCTGTTGTAGAACCAAATTCTCCTGGCTGCTACTTACAAAATTAACACGGCAGGTAAAAATCAGGCCTAAAGCTAACAATTACACCTAAAATCTAAAACTAGGCCTAAAAGCTAACACAAATTTTAACCGGCAATTGTTATTATTAAAAAAAGACACTCAAGCATAAAACGTTAAAAACACCGGTACATAATATTTCGGAGCAATATGGTGGTTGGCTCCATTATCAAAAGTTAAAAACAGAAAAAAAAAAAAGAAAAAACTCACATGGCGACCTGGTAAGGTGGTTGTTGAGTGTGTGAGTTTTTTCTTTTCTGTTTTTAACCTTTGAAAATGGAGCCAACCACCATATTGCTCTGAAATATTAGGTACCAGTGTTTTTAACGTTTTATGCGTCGAGCTTATTGATTGATTGATTGATTGATTGTTTAATAAGAGCACTACGACCTAATGCATCATCTGCTCGTCGAGCTTGAGTGTCTTTTTTTAACAATACATAACGCATTTTTTAACCATTCATACGGCAATTGTTATGGTTGCTGCTTTTAGATTACATACTAGATAGCGATGTTGCAGTGCGTAATTGAGGTGCTCGCATCAACATAATCGAAAGTGGCAGACGTGTAAAGAAGACAGGTTACTACAAGGTAGTCGTGCAGCCGCTTATTTCGTTTCCCAACAATTCTGCGATGTTGCGATCTTACGATATATCGTGATCTATTTCACCGTGATATACAAGTCCTCCGCAGTCATGTGATGAGCACATCTCCCTATAATAGTCTCACACTTCTCTACCCCTAAACCTTTTCCCTATAACCCCACCTTCTAAAACTCCCTAACTTTCCCTTTTTCCTCTTCCTTCCCACCTGCCGTCTTGGTTCGTCCATATTTCGCTGCACCTACCCGGTCCACCGTAGGGCTCTTCACGCATTTAGTAGACTGTACAGTAGACAAGTTCTCCTTACTGCCAGCCAAGACCCAATTTTTTTCCCTCCTGTTTTTCTTGGGGCTATTGTCCTTTGGGTTGACGCCACTCCGTAACCCACCGACTTCTTTTTCCCATCGCCGAATGTGCCAAACCGCGAGCGTTACTAACCTTGGCACAACTCAAACGGGTCGCCGTACAGGTTTGCGCGATACAAAGGCTTGCTCGATTCGAACATCTGGCGCACCGTCCGTTCATTGATGATTTCAGAAAGGCACACGCCACGACCCAAGTTTTAAAAGACCCACACCTCCACAGCTGACTATCCGGTTTGAGATCGGTGAGATTGTGGATGCCATTTTTTAAAGCCATCCCTCTTTAATGGCCACCGCCATTTTATATCGGCGTTGATTTAAAATTATATAATATTAGACTTACAAAATTATAGGGACCACTCCCGAACTAGGGTGTACTCTCGAGTTATGGCCCTTAAAAACGCCCCGTGAAGCCTTCGAGTTCATATATTTGTATGATGGCCCCAAATTGTCTGAAGGCTGTTTTGTGCAAGTATTATTTATATACCCAAAACCAAAACTGGTATAAAAGAAACCATCAAGTTTCCAAAAAGGTCGGCCTTCGAAGGTAGTGATATCATTCAACCAGGGAAAGTCCTCCAAGGTTAATCCTATTAGCCAAGTTAATCGCACCGAGTACAGTTCGAAAGTTAAATGAAAACTAGAACATTAGGCTACTAGCGGTAGCAATCTTCAAGTTTTCGTTTAACGTCCAAAGTATTATTCGGTGCGTTTAACTTGGCTAATCGGATGAAAAGGGCATTCCTCCCTGAGCCATTTTTCTCGATCCACCACATCAAGTATGGCCCCAAAGGTTTATTTCCTTATACCGTTAGTCAATCCTTTAGCAAAAATCCTTTTTGAAATGTGTAGTCTAGGAGATTATCTGTTGAATAATTGTTAAATATATTTACTGCGGAACGCACGTATATGATCCTTTGCGTGCTTACAATAACCATGACGTTTCATCTCTGTCTGTGCATGAACTAATTTGCTAATAATTACCATGAGATCAAAAATCTAAAAGCCTAATGCGGAAAAAATTAAAATTAATTATTTCAATAGATCGCCGAAGCAAAATTGTAAGACACTAGCCTAGAAAATTATAAATTCTGATGTTAAAATACGAGATTCATTCCGGTTTGTCTATTAGGCGCAATGCCAACTGAGACAGTAGCTGCGTTCTTCGCTGTGAGAAATGCAGCTACTATCTTGGTTGGCCTTGGCGTGGTATATGCGCGGATGGCGATCAGCGCGTGGCTGTTATAAGGCAGGCCGGGTGTACCTTTAACCTTGGTGGCCTTTCCCTCGTTGAATGATATCACTACCTTCGAAGGCCGACCCTTTTTGGACACTACGCGACTTCTTTTGTACCAGTTTTGGTTTTGGGTGGATATCATAACTTTTATAGGACTTTGACCCGGATTCGAACTGGCAAACCAGTCCAGCATCAGATCACTACCATGTCGCCTTTACCGATATGGCCAATTGTCCACTGGCATAAAAATAACTCAATGAACCCGTTATTAAGATCACAATCGCGACCAGGACTTCGTTTTACCGAATGTGCTCAGTTATAAGCATTGAAGAGAGAATACAAATCAATACTCGTTGATGGCCTATATTTTCCATTACTTTGATATTATTTACAACGGTATCTCTATTGCCCATAAAACATCTAAAAGCAAGAATTCGAATGAAAAAGAGACGAAAGTTGGCCTGAAATTGTTCTCGTTTCGATTTTTGAACTTCACGGTCTCGTGTCGCCAGTCTTCTCACGCTTTCATCTCCTTGTATAATCAGTCTTTGCTTTGTAGCTCTGCCCTTGATCGAAATTCCTGAACTTATTGCTGATTAAAGTGGGACAAATTAAGTCGCTTAAGCTATCAACAAGATGGTTTTATCACGAAAGGATGTCCTTTTTGTAACGATGAACAAAAAAAAAAAAAAAAAAACTGAAAGCTAAAAAAGAACACAATTGAACCACTGTTACTTATTGGTTATAATACACGTTGATAAAGCCCATAGAAATAATAAATAAACAACTAAAAAAGGGACGCCAAGTTCCGAACGGTTCGGCCCTTCAAAGGAGTGATATCATCACACCAAAACATTCCTCAAGTTAATCGCACTGACTAATACTTTGCACGTTAAATGAAAACTTGAACATTGCTACTTTCGGTAGCAATGGTGTAGTTTTCATTTAACCTTCGAACTATTAGTCGGTGCGATTAACTTGGCGAATGTTTTGGTGTGTTGATATCACTCCTTTGAAAGGCCGAACCGTTCGGAACTTGGCGGTCCCTTTTACCAGTTTTAGTTTTTGATATGATAATAAATAAACACCTCATAAACAAGGCTTTCTCACAAATCCAGTGTTTAACGCTGAATGGCTTCTTTCTTAAATGGATACGTCTTATCCTTACAAAAAAAACATTAAAAAAAATTAAATTAGCATAGGGCGTATTTGACAAATAACCACGTTGAGAATTCCTGACTCTTTCCTGACTTTTTTGTACTTTTTCCTGACTCACTGACTCTTTTAAGAGAAAACGTTGAGAGTGGCTGCTCCCAGCTAAGGGGTTCTGGAGGAAGCCAGTTTAAAAAACAAAAGTGTTGCCTCTATACAACATTCCCACACTACCGCTTTCCACCAAAACCACAAAGGTAGGCCTAACACATGTTACACCAGATTTATACTCAAATCCACTGCGAAAGACGCAAAACTGTTTTCCACAACACGCAGTAAGAGTGCAAAAATGGTAGGTTTAATCCGTAAAGAAATTTATCAAAATATTAAAAATAAAACGTCTTTGCTCAGCTATGAATCGGTCTTGGTATTTACTATTTTGTCGTGTGAGCACTTCTAAAAGCATAATGTAGTGAAAAGTGCATGATAAACAGCACGTGGTTGCTCAGCTATAGACCTACCTACCCCTAACCCCTACTAGCCCTAACAAACAAAAATAGCCGAATTAATCAGATACTATGTGTTAGCCTAGTGTCGTTCGACGTATTTTTATTTTGCCCAACGTTAGCCTGTTTATGAGAAAATAATATCGTCCTCACTTACCAGCGATGAAAATGACCTAACATCCAATTTCCTGACATTTTCCTGACTTCCCGACCATATTTTCTAATTTCCTGACTTTCTTGACTGGTAGACACCCTGTTTTACGATAAAAACACTACTGCTGCGTGTGTTTTAAGCATGGTATTATAAAGGTTGCAAACTGAACGCTGTTTTTTGATTTTAAATGCATTTAACAACCACAACCACATCAACAACAACCACCACCACAACCACGACAACAACAACCACCACGACGGCAACCACCAACGCAACAACCACAACAACAACACAGGCCGTACTGTGGAAGCCGAACTTCATTGTTTTGCAACACGACCTCAAATACCCGGGAATACTGAGAATCCATTCCGGGTGTTGCAGACATAGGGCCTTAGGGCTTCGTCGGGCAGATGACCGGGTGCGGTTAGCGCTCGCTAAAAACCCTTTGACCCAAATACCGAACTTCGTTGGTCTATGTTGGCGATTCAGAGTTTGACGCTTAACATGAAGTTCATGCTGGGCCTTACATCACGGCCCTTTATCATTCTTGATTTAGAGGTCTCGAATACATGAAGGCTTATGGCCCAGTCCTGATTATGGCGCTTTGATGGTCTGTTTTTATTGAAAAGGCTATTTACCACTAAAAAGAGCGTATACACACGTAAAATTATTTGGTCTGTATTGAACGTTGTGCAGATATACTCCAAGAACAAGGAGACTAACTAATATGCTAGCTGGCCAAAGGCTAATGTCGAATAGCCATTACTACGAGTGTAGGCTATAGTTACAAACTCACTATATCTGTGGGAACACTACCACGTTGTGTATCTCAATCCTATAATGACACAAGTATTTTTTTCAGCAATATTATCACGATGACGAAGGTTTTTTTTTTTAAATCGACGTACTGCAGTTGCTTCTAGCGCCACGATTCAAATATTAGCGGCGATTAGGTCTAAAGGCGGGTTGACGCAATGGCAACGGCAATTTTCTTGCACTCTAGCTTTTACTTGGTTAATACTAAATCTGCTGGCTGCTTCTCACCTTTCATGCGGCTTTCGAGTTGTCTATATGTAGTAACAACGGCAACGACCGGATGCAGATCTTCTTTTCGTGCCTCGTGACATGACGTACGAAGCCTGCCGGCATGACAGAGTCGATTTATGACAACAAGAAAACAATTTTTTACTGGAGTACAAGACGGCGGACTGATTTCTGAATGTCAGCATTCGAGAGTTTGTTTTCGATACGATAACCCCAAAATGCACGCCATGTTGGATTTTGAATTCTCGCTGCGAGCAGCTGTTTATTCTATAGTTTGTTCCACATTATGTTTGCAGGAAACTGGCTATATGACACTACGTTTCCTTCGACTAGGAATGCAAAAGAACACGTAAATATCCCACTCGTGGACTCAAACAGTAACTGTGTAGAGTCTACAAGTGTGATAGCGACATGTTTTTACACGTCGTGTGAATATCAAGTGCGTCGTATTTGTTTAGAAATTGGTTTAGGCTATATTACACGTGGTTCTGTCATACTTGCGTTATGTGGCAGAGATTAGGAAACCAGACGACTCGGTCACAAAAACAACGTGGACGGACAAAACTGGGGATTCTATCTGATAAAATACCGTGTGCTAGTTTTACCAGTGTAAAGGAGGAGTGCTTGGCTGGTGGATGCCGTTTACTGGCTTTCCATTGGATAATTGCCGTTAGAAAATTATGAAGGCATTCTCTCGTAGAAACGGAGGTCAGTCGTGGAAACAACAAGGATGTTGCATGCAATTTAGGAGTTACCAAATAACGAAACCCAGTGGGGCAACTTTATGAAACCCCGTATAGGAAAGTCGGGGCCTTCGCTTATCGTGTTGTTGTATTTTTATTATTATTATTTCTACTTTTATCTTTTGCTTGTAAGGTTATGGCAAGCTGCGGGTATCAGCTGCTGATGGAATTGCCACATTGCGTTTATCGCGTGCAATAGACTGGACAAACCAGATACATACTTTTTTTCTCTACGAAAATATTTACTCAGTTCATTTAGATTCGCCGTTTTGCCGTTAGAAGCCGCGTCATTGAGACTCTGTTGGTGATCTTTTAGAACCGGACTGCACGTTAGACTGTGCCTACGTAGATTATCTGTCTATACTCCGCGTGAATACAAATGACAAATTCAAGTTTGCTTTGGCTCGTGAATGTATAAAGAAGCCATGTCACTTATTAGCCGACTATGGCGTGTGGTTTTGTTACAGATGATGATTTTTTTTGTTCTAGGTCACACGCTGGCTGTCCTACCGCACCTTGAGGCTTTGTAGTTTAATCGGAGAATGAGAGTAGACTCCCGTGGTCGGAGACACATTGGTTTTGCGTTGCAAACTTGGGCATAATAAACATGACTTGTTTTGCCTTTATTAACTCAAAGTAACCGTCACACTCGGCTGGCATGATGGCAAACTCATGGCGTTCCGTAACATCGATGTAGACCTTTTTGTACTGGACTGCACGCTGTTCGTGCCGCGGCCGCGCCTTTTACTGGGTATATAGTACACTCCATCTTTTTTCTTTTTCTTTTTTTTTAATGTATTGACTATCGTGCATTATTTGACAGTGTGTGCATAATAATGTTGACTTGTTTTGGCTTTTGTGAACCTTGTCAATCATTAGTCGACGGCTGGCGCGTGGCAACGCAAAACCACTGATGATGATCTTTTTATATTGGACTGCCCGCTGCGTTGCTTCTCTGCCGGCCGGCGCCGCACCTTAGATTGTGGGCTTTGCTGGCGGCGGGAGTAGGGGATAAAGAGACCGTGGGGGTGGAATAGTTCCGGTGTTCATCCATTCTATAAGAGCGGGCTCTCTCTATATCAACAGGTGAGCTGTGCGCGCGCTTGCTTCGCTTGGCCAGGTGACACGGTAGAAGATGTAGCGGCGAGCGGGGGAGGGAGCGAGCGAGTTGCAGTAGGGGGGGTGGGGGGGGGGGGGGTGACTGACAAGGCAAGCGTGCCGTACGGACGCCAGGTGCTTAGGGCGAACATTATGGGCCTGCAAAGAAGCCCGAGGCAAGAAGATTCAGCTGCCTACATACGGGATAGGAGAGAAAATCTTTAACACGGAAACGTGCTTGGAATGGCTTGATTACCCAGAATTGGCAATTAAGCCAGTTTGGCCAGGTATTTTAAAACAGTTTTTTCCATTCCCTCTCCATAACGCGCGCGCGCGAATTTTTCACAGCTGCCGCCTAAATATGCGGCGCGATTTAGCGAGGCAGTTAAATGATTTACTGGCCACGTAATACGACCAGCCAAAATAAGCCAGCTGGACTTCGTTTTGTGTGTGCGTGTGTGTATATTATGTGTTTTGCCTCATAAATATAATTGCATACTTCTGTAAGCATTTATTTACACAGGCTAACTCTTAAGTCCCTCCTTACTGCTAAATGCTGTGATTTATTTAAGTACTATATGCCGCCTACCGTTATCTTTAACATTCTTCAGACGAATTCGTGTTCGTTGTTATTAAAAAAAAAAGGTGGAAACGGCTGAAATTTAATTCGTAATCCGTTGTTGGAACCGTATTGGAACGCGGATAAGTAGTGGGTGGGGCTTGGGGGAGGGGGATGGAGTGGTTGAA
>JAHWFP010029541.1:0-22092 GCA_023313725.1 Lithobius niger
TTTTTTGTTTGTACCCACACGCAAGCATCTGCTCTTGTGCTGTGAGGAACGTCTTCTGTCAATTATTTTCTTGTGAACTGTACCGAACAGGGACGACGCTAGGGGGGGGGGGGGAGGCGAGAGTGGGCGCTCGCCCCCCTAAAATTTTGGCCGCTTCCCTGGCGCCCTCCCACCATCAGATCAAAATCAAACGTATAAACGAAGAAAATTATTGTTACGTTAGTTTCTTCCCACCATCAGATCAAAATCAAACGTATAAACGAAGAAAATTATTGTTACGTTAGTTTCTTTCACAGCGACAGGAAGACACATTAATGGAGCCTAGTTGTTACTGTTAGAGTTGTAAAACCATCTTTTTTTCATCTGGATTTAAAAACATCCCCCAAAAATGGTGTAGAAAACAGCTAAGAACGTTCGGTATGCAAGTGTTGTTTTTACTTTTTTTCTTTTTGTTGAGGGGGGGGGAGGGGGCGCAAAGATGAAGTTTGGGTTCGCCCCCCTGGCTAAAATTGTTGCCGCACTGCCGCCTCCCCAGTAAAGTGATTCTAGCGTCGTCCCTGGTACCGAAATAAACGCTACTCAGATCGGAATTTCGAATTCTTTCTTAAAATTGCATGAAATTGCTGCTAGGGCGCGTCTTCAATGTTCTTTTTGTAGGTTACGGTATTCAAAAAGACTAATATTATTGTAAATTGCCTGAGTTAGCATTTAAATAACTTCCATTACTACCCGAAAATCAACAGTGCTACTTTGTCGCTGAAGGCTTGTCTGTCTGTCTGTCTGTCTGTCTGTCTGTAGGTCGGCCACTTTGGGGAAGCAGTCAGTCGTGTCAGCTAGGTTGTCCGTCCATCTTGTAGGGGCAAGGAACGCATTTGCTTACGAACTGCCACTTGCCAAGCTGCTCGCTGGCGTTCGAGGAAGGCGTGGGCTAAAGAATACGCTAATCTGGCGAGCATAATTCTTCTTGGCTAACAGAACCAAGGGCGCGTTTACGCAACGAGACCGTCTCGCTAGCCGGACGCTATTTGCTAGTCAAAGCGTTATTTATTTCAAATTAGTTTTCAGTTTCTACTATATGAATGCTGCAATTCATAAAAAATTAAATATGTTATAATATACCTCCAGACACTATAGGTAGAGGTGACGATTAGACCGTGGGAATCGTTGTATTCACAGGCCTATGAAAGTTGTGATATCCACCCGAAACCAAAACTGGTATAAGAGAAGCCGCCAGGTTTCCAAAAAGGGTCGGCCTTTGAAAGTAGTGATATCATTCAACCAGGGATAGGCCGCGAAGGTTAACCCTGTTAGCCAAGTTAATCGGACCGAATAATACTTTGGACGTTAAATGAAAACTTGAAGATTGCTACCGCTAGTAGGAATCTTCTAGTTTTCATTTAACTTTCGAACTATTAGCAGCTGCTAATATTAACTTGGCTAATAGGATTAACCTTGGCGGCCTTTCCCTGGTTGAATGATATCACTACTTTCAAATACCGACTCTTTTGGGAAATTTGGCGGCTTCTCTTATACCAGTTTTGGTTTTGGGTGGATTATAAATAACAACACGGATACAGAACGAAGTGCACCAGTAATTTTAAACATTGCTACAATAATGTCATTTCACGCTATTTCCACCATTTGCTATTCTCGCACAAAGAACAGCTTCTAGCGGTGACCAGGGCGCGTTCATGCAACGACTCTCCTTTGCCTTCTCGCTGCTACTATTTAATCGCTATGGCAATTAAATATGGGATTTGGCATTAGCTAAATCCGACATCGTTTGAGAAAATGTAGCCTTATAATTCGTGACAGTAAGATAAAGAATTCCTCCTGACGAAACAATTTTCCCAATAGCTTCTAAACTCAGTTATTGGCTCGTTTCGTTGCGAGCTGACAGAGCTGAAACAGCCGCCATGTTGGAATTTCAGATGATTTCAAGCTTCTAGCTGCGAGAATGCAAAGGCGAGTCGTTGCCTAAACGCGCCTTCAGACGACGGTAGAGTAAATACCTTCTCGCAACGAGAATTCAAAATCCAACATGGCGTGCATTTCGGGGTTATCGAATCGCAAACAAACCATCGAATACTGGCGTTAAGAAATAAGTCCGCCGTCTTGTACTGCAGTAAACATTGTTTTCCTTTTGTCGTAAATAAACTGTGTCATGCCACACTTATACTTCGTGTCGCGAGGCACGAGGAGAGGGTCTGCGTCCGCGTCTTTGCCATGGTTACTATCTATACACAACTTGGAAGCCGCATGCTCTTGTAAAGGCGAGAAGCAGCCAGCAGATTTATTATAGAGCAGTGACACGACGTAGTATTATTGTATATAACTCTATGCTGGAGCCTTAATGGGTTACTTGCAAGGGGCACTGTAGAGAGAAACAGAAGGGAAGCCGATGCTGTGAAGAGTATTTCTTATACCTAAAACGCGCGATTTTTGTTGTTGGAGAAAACAACGTTATTTTAGGCCTAAGAAATCCGCTCTTTCGTTGTTTTTCCCTCCATTTTTATGTAGTGCACCTTGTAGTTATGCCCTCCAAAACCCATACTGGTGCCAATATGGCGGCAAATGTCACTGTTCTATTAACCAAGTAAAAGCTAGTGAGCGAGAAAACTGCCGGTGCGTAAACCCGCCCTAAGATTCGACTCCAGCTAAAAATATAAGTTTGCTTCGAGTTGGTTTCCACTTATAACGCGTTTTGTACCATAATGGTTTAAGCTTAACTTTAAGTTTAAAAGAAATTAAATTTAAGTTTAAAAAATGGTTAGTTTCAAAGTGTGTTTTGAAGCGAGTCTTTGGCGTATGTAAACAGAACGGAAAGCCAAATCGGCTCGATTATATAGTGATACCAGATGCAAACCTACTTCTGTTGCCTTTTGGAATGTTAGGCTGCCTGAGCGGAAACTGAACCCTCCATCTTTGAGACCAAATACTGAAGCCCAACCCAACCGCCTAACCATTATGACACGGCCATTCCTGTACGTATACTAAGACAGCTGTAGATACACGTTAACGAATGACATCGTGTAGGTTGTTTTTTGCTGTGACAAAAATGGTACGATTTAGGGCATTAATACACCGGGTGCTGCATTTCTTACAACTCTTTCCCAAACAACAAAAAATCGGGGCCGCCCCGTCGACCCCCCCCCCCCACCCCACCCCTCCACACACACACACATTGTTCACAAATTGTTCACATTTTGGATTTTCCTTTATTTGGATTGCAAACACAATTAAAAAAAAAACAAAAAAACAATAACTTCACAGTGCTTTAACCTATTTGTTTGGCTTCGGCTTCTTCAGGCAGCTTGGCTGAATTCCAGCCTATTGTTTGTTTTACATTTTGTTTGCAGAAAACTGCAGGACATTTTTTAACATAGTAACTGCTGCTCCAAGTGGATCACCAGCCTTCATGATTGGAGCACCAGTTAGCATCTTATGGAGCAGTGGAGCACCAGCCCTTTTCCTCAAAGTTGAAACTTATTTTTCATTTAAAAAATATCATTACGATAAAAATTAAACTTTATGATGAAATGAATATGTGCAAGTTATTCGTTACCGGTTGTTTTCTGAAATTCCATATTCCTCCAACCCAAAATAGTTGAAACATTAGAACTGAAAACATCAGGATGGCAACGGCACATTCATGCTCATTCACTGACACCAGTGCGTGTTATACTCAGTCCAATCAAAGCCCCCTAAAGTAAATTAAGCAAATTTAAAACGTAAAATTTCTGAGAACTTGAGTGCAAAAATGTATTTAGACACCTCCCCTCCATTTCTGTCTGCCCTGCGGCCTCAATCATGCCTTTTTTTTTTACTATTTGGAGCACCACTTCATATTCCTTAAAAAATGCCCTGGGAAACCACAAAAACACTAAATATCCCACTCGTAGACTGTGTAAAGTCCGTGAGTATGATATCACATATTTTTGATTCGTAGTGCAAGGAAACGTGGTATTGTACAGTAGTTTCCTGCAAACATAATGTGGAACAAACTATAGCTGTGATCGTTGTGATTAAACGGTGGCAGAGCTGCTAATTGTACCAGAGTTGGATTGTGAAGGGTGAGTATGGTGCTGCAACCTACTAGTTGGCACTTTCATCAACAGGAAGGTCTCGTCAAGACGATAAAATGGTATGATGGATTGTGAAAATTGGTTAAAAATTGAGGAAACTGCGAAAATTTGGGTGGAATTTGGGTCGCAAGTTAGTTCGTTGAGGATCCTCCAGTTAGAACCGTCCTCCAGGGTTACAACACCTTACGCACCCTTCATAATCCTGTTTTTATACAATAATTAATTGTGGTGCATTTAATTGTGGCGGAACAGTTCTGCCACCATTTAACCACCATAACCACTGGTAAGCTGGAACTCAGCGTAGCTGCCTGAACCGATCTAGTCAAGTGACTAGAAAGGGGTTGGCACAGTAGGTAGTGGAGAGAGAGAGAGACTAACAGTCTCCTTCAGCAGTTATGAGAGCTGTTCTTTGTGACCTATTCCAGACGTAGTATCTCTGCACCAACAATGACATTAGGTTCGCGGGTTCGAATCACCGGATTTTCTCCTCCTCCCACTGGACCTGTTTCTGTCTTTTAATTCGTACTGCAAGGTTGAAAATTTAACAGGTTCATTTAAACGAGTATTAGTTTGCTTCGTGTGACTTAAGGCTTAAAAAAAAACTAATCTGTGCACGGTGATTACGTCACGCTAACACATCGTCATACTAAAACTATCGAACAGTAGTAAGAAAAAAGCACTCTCAGTAGTAATTGTACAAATAAAGCCATTAAGTGAGCCGTTATCAAGTGAAAAGAAGTTTAAAACATGGTCATTTAATCACAAATACACGACTAAAATCACACCATGTAATTCAAGAAACCACAAGTCCAAAGCCGTAAGGTCAATCCATAAGGTCAATTCGTAACGTCAGCAGTCTAAAACCTACAAATAATGTTTGCTATTTTTTAGTTTTTAATATATTGACCTTATATCCTTATGAACTGTAAGGATTTGACCTTGTGCTTTCTTGAACTGCATGCTATGGTTTTAGCATTACAACCATGCTTTGAGCTTCTCTTTACTTGATAACGGCTCCCATCTGGGGAACGAAACGTTGGAATTTTTAAACTCACATGCCCTTAAAGGTACATTTCACCCAACGTCATTTTTTCTCGCTCCTCCACATCAAGTACGGCCCCAAAGTTCTATTTTCTTACCGTTAGTCAATCCCTTGCTAAAAATCCGTTTTTAAATGTAGCGTCTTAGAGATTTTCTGTTGAATATTGGGAACTAATTTAATAGCATCCTGCGATTATATGATCCTTTGCGCGCGTACAATAACCATGACGTTTCATCTGTGTGTGTGTGCATGTACTAATTTTTTATCGTTTGCGAATAATTACCATGAGATCAAAAATCTAAAAGACTAATGCGGTAAAAATTAAAATTATTTATGCCAATAGATCGCGAAGAAAAATTATATGATACTAGCCTAAATAATTATAAATTGTGATGTTAAAATACGAAAATCTTTCCGATTTGCGACGGCAACATTTGTGTGTTCATGCTGTTTCGTCTGTATACGCCCAAAGCCAACTGATATAGTGCTTGCATTCCTCGCTGTGAGGACCGCACCTAGTATCCCAGTTGGCCTTGTATTACTATGCCGAGTCTCGCGAAACGGTGCGATGGTAACATCTACGCGTGGCTGTTATAAGTAAGGCGGTATGTACCTTTAATGGTTTTATTTCTGCGATTAAAAGGCCGTACCTTCTCACTATATTCGAACTTCCTGCACGAAATAGCTTTTTGCAACATTTATGAAGATTAAAGTGAATGTAGCAAAACCGTTTCTCACCAGGAAAATGAATGCCTTTGTAACATTTACACGCGCGTTTGAAGTAATGTTACAAAACTGAGCCATACAGGAAAGCCAACCGGGAGGAATGCACCTTTAACACTAAAACAGCTATATCAGTTCATATGCGGTTGATGTGACAACGCTACGTCACCGCTTGGGTAATTTTGATTACCTGAATTGAACATGAATACAATTTCTTTGACAACGTTGTTTAGATTTATCGTGCTACACTAGTGTGTGTCTAGGCATGCACGTCAGTATACACGTTGTTATTGTCCGAACTTTGGCCGTCCAATGAGATACGATGCCGACAATACTAACAATGGTTATGACAATATTTTCGTACTTACGCGCCATCCCACGCCGTCCCCGTTACACCCCTAGGCTCCAAACTATAAATGGTACACAGTTCGTATCGTAGTACAGCCATTCGTTCAATTTAGTAGCTGGAAGCCTTCCCATTATCTCGGTATCTATGAATAATCACCCTATGGAAATTAACATGGGGATGAACGGGCTAGAATTAGCTAGCTAGCTACACATTTTCAACGTTATTGAGGGTCAGATTTTGCATTGAAAGCAGCCAAGCTGGCTTTCCTACACGAGTTAAATTTTGTCAGGTGGGTCATTCCTCTCGATTTCAACACAATTTAAGCTTTTGTACCGCATTATTATTTTTCTCTAAGTACCTGAAATGTACCCAATTATGCTTCAGGATATAAGACACTGACGCTATGGCGTCGCGATACAATGGTTTACAACCTCGACAATTGAATTGATGTGATGTTTGTTGTGATGATTGTTGCCTAACTTGGCGCGAAACACTAGCGTGTGTCTAGATACTAGGAATTATTATAAGAGGTGAAATATTGGTCACGGCATTGAGGTTTAGTTTATTGATGTTTTACAATACAATTTCAATTTACGGCCTTAATTAAGGAGTAGAGAACAGTGAGCTAACTCTTAATCAGGCTTTAAGGGACTTTAGGATCTCCTAGTTTTTGTTTTCACAATTGAATGGCGAGAACGGTTTTACACTTGTACCGTAACACAATAGTCTTTCAAGTTCAGTAACCTTGAAATCTAAGAATACAATTGTACTACGAACTGACTGACTGACTGGCTCACTACGAATCTTCTGAAATATCACACTCCCACTATATCTTTTTCTCTATTCTATTCATAAACATGCTACAACTGGCTCGAAGAATATGAAGTTTCAAACTCATTAATATCGTTCGATGACGGGCTGTCTGCATATACGTCATGAAGACCGCAGTTTTAGATTAAAGGGAAAGTGGTCAAAGGTGGTTGCTGTGTCGCAAATCTTGTTTACTTGCATATTTGTTGGGGCCAGTGGCCAACTTTAGTCTTATGTGTATAATCTTACGTAGGTGGGCATTATCTATGTATTGGTAACTTTATTTCCGGTTCCTGCCTCTAGAACCTTCTGGAACTTTCTATTTCGCGGTTGTCAGGGGTTACCCAACCGTATTTAAGCAAAGGAGCCAGCATGTAAAATCAGTCAGCCTTGGGCCAGCCAACTGGCTGGTCCTTTCGACCCTTGTTAGGTTTCCTGGTTAGGGGGATTTTTGGCAGTTAAGCGTTTAGTAAGCCCAACTTTGGTTAGCCTAAATGTTCCGCCAACCTAACACAAGCCTCTTTTCCCTAACCTTAAGTTCATCCTAAAGTTCCTCCCATGTAGGGTGTTAATCTTTCCACAAGTAAAGGGTAAAAGCTGCAACTGTAGACCATAATAAATGTCAAAAGTTATTTCCAAATTAATAATAAGCGATGAATAAACTAAAAAAACAAAAAACAAAACTGCCTGTTGTTGTATGTTGCTTTCACTGTTTTATTTATTAAGTAAAAGAATGTCCATTAGCAGTTTGTTACGTAACAAACATCCCCCCCCTCCCCAGTAACAATTCGTAATACCAAAAAGAACCTCTTCCCCACGCTCCCTCCCACCCGCCAGCATGACGTAATTTATGGACACTCCCGAACCTTTTGGGCATTAATTCACATTTGGAACGCAAGCGTAGTGCGTTTATACAATTTCAGGCGAACGTTAACCTTACAACTTTTCTTGGAATGCCTAAATAAATATATATACGGCTATGAAAAAAGACTGTAGCCAGGTCTCAGGAACTGTTTGGCTGGTCAGGGATGTGGAGGCAGGGAAAGGAGTGGATTAGGAGGTGCGCGATTTGCCAGAAAAATGGTAAAGGTTTAAGAAAGGGAAAACCGGAATGGTACTTGTACCAGTGATTGAAGAACCTTCTTTAGAGGTAGTATGGAATTTGTGGAACCGTTTCAAGTACATCCAAAGGTAATGGGTTCGTCCTAACAGTTTTAGATATGGCAGGTAGAGAACCCAGAGCAATAATTGGAAGACAGCAAATTCACATACTGTTGGAAAGGACACATTTGGGATATTCTCTAAAGTTGGGTTCCTTGCGGAACTCGGATCAGATCAGATGAGCATGGGAAATGGTGACTGGCTACTGGTATACGTTTCACATGTATACATGCCTATTTTGGGTATGCAGCCAATGTGAAACAAAGAAAATTGACAAGTGAGTGAGCCAATAGACAAGGAGTTAGGGTTGGAAAGAGGTTGGAAGAGGGAATTGTCGGAATTTTGGAAGGGTAAGGCTGAAGAAGTAGAAGGCAAAGGGCATGTCAATTGCAAATTGAAACTGGGAAAAGAAGGTGGAACAGTACTGAGGTGCCGAGGGGAAGGGATAAACCCGAGTTTTGTAGGAAAATAAGTAGTAAAGGATGAAAGGCTGGCAGCATGTTTGCCAGTGGAAGCACAGGTATAGGATGCAGGTGGCATGGAGAAAGAATAACCATGGTTCATATGAATCTCATGTGGGTTAAAATGGCAGGTGGTGGTGTCTTGAGAGATGTAAATGGGGAAAGGGTAATTCCATGGATTTGGGTATGGTAGTACAGCCTGAACTTTGGGATGCTGTATTGGCAGGATTGTTCAAGGCTGGTCAAGCCGAATTGGTAGTAGGACATACAAAGTAAACGTTTACGCAACCATTCACTTTTGCATTCTCGCTGCTAGAAGCTAGAAATCACCTCAAATTCCAACATGGCGGCGGTTTTATGTCTGCCGCCTCGCAACGAAAACAGCAAATAACGTGAGTTCAGAAGCGTTTGGGAAAATTGTTTCGTCATGAGGAATTCTTTATATTATTGGCACGGATTATAAGACTGCAAGTATTTACTCAAACGATGTCGGATTTAGCTAATCCATTTAGCGTTATTACCAAGACAATGTCACCTTTATGTGAATGCAAACCAAGCAGTGCTACATAAAAATACAAACAACGTTTCGAAAATTTTCAATTTTCGTCATCAGGTTAGCAATAAAATTAAACATGGCAAAAGCCACTAAGTCATCCTACATTAAAAGCATAAAACAGTAATTTAAAACGGATGAAAACCACCAATTTCTCCCCTCAAAAGATGAAGAAATGGCAGCCGAAAAGCAACGACCCACCTGCTCCGTTGAGATGCCACGTCGCAAGGCAAGGTGTATGCAAATCGGGGTCACGTGTTTCAAAGGTGTGATGCATTCGTTATGTGGGTTTTACAATAGGCCTGGTAAAAGAGTCGAGTTTAAGTGTTTTAATTACAGGAAAATATTCTTTTAGAAATTTATTATCTGGCACTAAGTGGTTATGTACAGGTAGTGTATGTGTATGGATGACAAGCGTTTCAAGATTGAGTTCTAGCTGCCATCGCGATTGAGTTCTAGCTGCGAGAATGCAAAGGCGAGTCGCTGTGTAAACGCGCCCTAAGAGTCAAAATAGGTGGTGGATGTAGGTGGTCCTTGTTCCTTCAGGATTTGTCATTTAATGTTAAGCATAGACGAGGTGTTGACAATGCAAATGCCGGCGCTCTCAGTAGTCTTCCGGTAGAGAAAGAAGTGTATGTATAATGCATGTACATTGCTTTTGCTGGGGGGAAATGGGTAAGGGGGATAAATGCTCTAATACAGAGTGTAAAGGGAGTTTGCCTTACTTGTGTCTTTTGTTTTCTCCGGTGGTGACCTCTCGAACTCTATAGATGCAACTGGAGTTTGGATTGTTTTGTGTGGTATTGTAGCATGCAGATTGTTGTGATTGGTAAAGAGTCGAGATAGAGCGAAAAGGAGGTCATTTGAAAGCTTTCTTGTGGAGTGCCGTTTGCATAAGTGGATAGAGTGCTAGTTAAAGAATGAGTTTGAAAAGTGCTGAGATGTGTTTTTGGTGCTACGTATTGATGATGTCAGTGGGGCTGTTTGGTTAAGAGGCTGTTGCCGTGTTGCGAAGTGGTGGAGTGTTGCGAAGTTGGGAAGTGAAGTGTGGAAGTGAAGTGCAGTGTAGTGTGGTGATGTGTAGTCATGAAGAAGAAAATGCAGAGGGAGTGAAGAGTGTGTCTGTGGTTTCTGGTTGTTCGTTCAATCCTAGGGTTTCTTTGTTGTTGAGCCATGGTGATGAAAATCACCAGTTGGCCAGTTGCTAACCGAGATTTGTTTAAAAAAAAATCTCGACAAGGGTTGGAGGTGTAAGGATCGCATATACCGTACCATGCCTAATTGGACTAATCATCCAATGATCTGTCACTAAGAATCATTACGGTATTTGACTGGAACGAAGAATTGTGACATTTTATCCTTTTGCGAACAACATTATTTTTACTACAAGACGTGCGTTCGATCGTTAGGAACTGTAACCAAGCGTTTTTGACGCGAAGCATAGTGTAAATGCTAACAAAGGATTTCAAAGAGTTTCAAAGGGTTTAACGAGCGTTAACCACTCCTGGTCATCTGCCCGAAGCCCTAAGGCCCTAAATGCTAATAGTTTTGGCACCAAGAATATCATTTAGGCGAAGCGGTCAACAAGAGCAGTCGTAATGCATATCGGCCGTCTTGTTGAACAAATTCATTGCTTCGTTTGTCAAAATTTTAGTTTTGCTTGTCATTGAAAGTTTATGGATGGGAAAGTAGACTATCATTATTTATAACATTTGAGTCGATCCATTGAATATACTACTTTGATAATCAATACTACTCTTTAGCCTACATCAGTGACCGGTCACATTATTTAGCTCTGGGGGAGAGAGGCGTGGAGGATATTAGAGGAAGGTCACGGACTTTTCGGGCTGTCTCTTGAGGGTGGAGGGTCATGAATTGTTAAAGCTTTGGTAAAGGGGGGGGTGGGAGGTCGGATCAAAATAACGTAACAAATTAGAGGAAAAATACAATTCTATGCACCAAAAATGGCACTTTCTCCCGTCCAGTTTCTAAAAACGCCATAGCTTCTGGAGATCCCCAGCATGTAAATGACGTTATTTCCAGTATTTACTTTCTGAAAAGGCTTTTTTGAACCAGCAGGTATTTTTCATGTTGCACGCGTTGATGTTGTGTAGGTCATAGACATCAGGGACGACGCTAGGGGGGGGGGGGGGGCTCGCCCCCCTGGGTTTTTTTTGGCCCCCCCCTTGAGGCCCCCCCCCCCCACTATCAGATCAAAATCAAACGTATAAACGAAGAAAATTTTGACTACTTATTAAGAACACTCGTTAGTTTCTTTCACAGTGACAAGAAGTAATTGATGATACATCAATGGAGCGTGTTACTGTGAGAGTTATAAATTCATATTTTTTTCAGCTGAATTTAAAAATATTCCCCCCCAAAATGGTGTAGGAATCGTTTGAGAACGTTGGGTGTCAGAAAGAGAAATGCAAGTGTGTTATTTTTTACTTTTATACTTTTTTTTTTTGGATGGGGGGACAGCAAAAGTAGAATTTTTCGGTTCGCCGCCCTGCCTAAAATTGCTGCCCAACTGCCGCCTCCCCAGTAAAGCGATTCTAGCGTCGTCCCTGATAGACATGCTGACTTGAATTGCTTTATTAGTGCCAATATGCTTCCCTTACATCAAAAGTTATTCTACCGTCACGAATCCTGAATCTCGGTCTAAAGGTGGTTTAAAGAACACTTCTTTGAATGTTTTCAAGAACACACCTTAATTCAGGACTCGTTTTCCATAGAGATGGGAGGAACATGTTCCAAGGAAATGTTTTTTTTTTTTTAATTACTCCAGAGAACATTATCTACACTTTACCTATAAAGGCGTAAGATTTTTTTACTTTTTTGTGTTACAGGGGTTAGAATATTTTTTGACGCAGGGGTAGCTTATAGTAAAAAGGCACACTAAGTTTTACTGGACATTTTTTCCTGGGGGCTTTTTCTGCTCCTTGAGGCACACCCACACCAGCAAATGCGGCACAAAACGGCAACATATTTTTTTTTACAAAAAAAGGCATTTAGCGAAAAGGGTAGGGGCAATGCTGCCCCCCCCCCTCCTCCTGTGAGTGTGCACGCCACTGTTACCATAAGGGCAAATAAAAAAATGTACCTTGTTTTTTATCAAATTTTTAACAAACACGTATCAAAAAAAGTTGGTACGTCAAAATGCAAACTTTTTAAAACCAAACCTTTGCACTCAACCTTTGCACAATTACTATGTAATTTAGTACTGTGTATTCTTTATATATTAGAATTAACTAGATTTTACAGATATTTGGCGATACTTGGTTTGCAACGAAGCTAAGCAAACAATTATTGCGTCAGCTAAATTTTCACGAAGCTTTTGCCATGCGGGCGGTCCTGTTAAACGATGAGATTTTTTTTTTTACCCTAACCGCATTACCGATATGACGTCACTTGTGGACGGTCCGTTCTATTTTCTCACTTTCATTGAGGGCACGGCCTGGCTGCTGTGCTTGTTTCCCGTTTCTTTCTCAATTAATATTTATGTGGGAAAAACCTTGACACATTGCATGGCCGGCCATTCGCCACTCCGTTGGTCCGTCTGTCTGTCGGTCTGCCTGTTCGTCTGTCCGCGCGTCCGTTTGTAGTCTCGTGCTTGCCTTCGTATCCGCCATGACTCAACTTTTTCTGGTTATCCAAGTCGGAAGTATTCATTGGAAAAAAAAAAAGCAGGGTGTAAATGATTTTCTTATTTTTTTTTCTTTCCCTACGACGGGAAATCCCTGCCTGACCCCTTAATCGTTTACTTGTTTCTTGCTCGACCGACAAATCGACGGATCAAGTTTTTTTTAGTTTTTTTTCACAGTCTATGAGAGCAGTTTCCTTACTTGGAGTAATTACCAACGGCGATGACGCAATTTCTCAGGAACTTGACACATCGCCCTCTTTTACGAGAATATTCGGTTGAAAGTTGTATAATTAGGTGAGCGCGCCTGACTGCTTGTTCTCTTAAAGGAGACTTTAAAGCAAAAATATCCGAGCGGTCACCATTCAGATAATAATAATTAGAAGAATTAAAAACAGGACTTCTCCCTTCACTTGCTCAGGAATTTCCTCTGCGTGTAATTGATCCCCCCCCCCCCCCCTGGTTTTAAACCAAATGTCCCTTCGAGTTTCCCTTCCCCTTCTTAGTTATTAAGTACTAGAGGAAGCCCGTGACTGGTGTTGGATGCACTGTTGTCAATACTGGTACGGTTTAGACGCTTAAATATTTCACTGAATTAAATTTCTTCAATCACATTTTTGAACAAACCGTCGCTGATTTTCGTTCGCTTCGCTCGTTTGGAAGTGAAGCTATTTTGTTGGTTTATAAATAAATAAATGGATTCAACTACTGGAGTGGTTGGGAGTTAGAAGGGCTTGGGGCCACTTATACTACTAGTCCCTGTCAATGTTAAAAATATTAAGAGGAGAACTCCGGCCTCTTTAAAAAAAAAAAACCCGTAGACAAATCTTTCCCAAAAGGTGCTTAAAACGGTCAACTGAGCACGCCTGAACAGCTTCATCAGGAAGAGAGTTCCAAACTCTTATCACCCTCACACTGAAAAAAATTTTCGGCAATCTAGCCTAGCTGACTGAACGGCCAATTTCAGTGAATGGCCTCGAGTGACAGAATAACGGCAAGGATCGAAGAAGGCTAGGTCGATTGGTAAAAGGCCATGGACGATTTTAAAAGTAAGAATCAAGTCGGCACGTAGCCTGCGCAGTTCCAAGGTCTCAAGGCCAACGCGAGACAACCTAGTGGCGTAGGGCAAATTCCGCATGCTAGGTAATTTCTTATGTTGACGACTTGGTATTGTTTGCAAAAAAACAAAGACATTCGAAACGTTTTGCTCCAAAAGTTACGAAGTGTTTTTGAAGTTGTGGTGTTAAGACAAGTAAAAAATAATGTTGTTAAAAGTCCAATTCGAGCGAGAAGGGAAAAGCATCAAAATGCATCAGCTCGAATATATTGAGAAACCTGCTAAGCAGAATCATGTTGCAAAATTAACCGCTACCAATTCCCCAGTACCAGTGGACACAGTTGTACAGTCGGCAAGCAACATACTATTTTTGGAATCAAGATCAAGGCCAGACATTCATTTCTCAGTGATTTTACAGTTCACCACTGGTTATTCCAATCGACATATAACGTTCTTATTAGGTCTTCTCACCCATGTATACAACGGATCCCGGCTAAAACATCGCCGCCGAAACATCGCGTGACAAAACCATAGCGGACAAAACATCGCACGGTCAAAACGTCGCACGGAAATTACATCACGGATACAACATCGCGAACAATAACATCGTGGACGAAACATAGCACGGATGAAACATCGTGGACGAAACATCGCAAATAAAAAAAAAAGTTGTTGCTGTCTAAAATATTTAATAAGTTGGAAGTTAACTTTAGAAGGTGGAAGTTTTAACCCCTCCCCACTCAAGAAATTGTATTAATAATAAAAAAATAAAAACACCAAGCCTATTTAAATACTAGCTGAAACCCCGTCAAAAATGACGGGTCCTACTGTTTAGGGATTGAATGTGAGCGAAAATTGTGTACTGAATATAGTGAAATTGAAACAGGACTAAAAAAGGAAATGGGAACAGATCACCAATAAAACGACGTAATAGTACAATAACAAGTACAATTACAGTGCGGGGGGGGGGGTAGGAGAGAACGTCGTAGCCTGACTGCTTAAATTTTTACATTTAGAATTTTTAGATCCATTCCGTCTAAAATTAAGATGGTTTTACGATTTTCAGGAGGATCATCAACCAAAACAACTGAATTTCAGACGGTTTTGCTTAGTTTTTGCAGTGCACCTTCTAAAGTTAACTTCCAACTTATTAAATATATTAAACAGCAACAATTTCTTTTTTATTTGCGATGTTTCATCCGTGCTAAGTTTCGTCCACGATGTTATTGTTCGCGATGTTGTATCCGCGATGTAATTTGAGTTCGTACGATGTTTTGACCGTGAAATGTTTTGTCCCCATATGTTTTGTCCGCTATCATTTTGTCACGCGATGTTTCGGCAGCGATGTTTTAGCCGGATACCATATAGAATAATAGAACACTAAGGAATATCAGATTGACCAGGGAAATGTCCGAAATAGGAGTTTGTATGGTTATTCGGATGTTTCATGGGCCTCCGACAGGGACTCACGTCAGTCTTTTGGGGGTTATATTGTTTTTCTTGGTGGTGTCTCCATTAGTTGGTATTGCAAAAAGAAGAGTGTAATAGCGTTGTCCACCGTGGAAGCCGAATACATGACCTTAGTATCTACAGTGAAAGAAATTCACTGGCTTAGTAACGTGTTGAACATCACGTTTCTTGATACCTTTAAACAGACGCCATTTGTGCATTCGGACTCCTAATCAGCTGTGCACTTCACCAGAAACGCATTAGAAAATGTGCAAAACAAACACATTGACAGTAAATATTTCTTCTCGTGACCGGCTGATGAAGGGTTGTTTTAAACTCCAGAATGTACCCACTAGTACAAACATAGCCGACATATTTACCAAGTGCTTGTCTGCTATCAGGTTAAGAAGATTATGCTCCGCTATTTTTGTTAAGTGTAAGGAATAAGTTGCATGGTGACACTAAGTTGTATTTGACAAGTTTGAGTGCACGTGATGTTTGACGGTACAGCATGGAGGAAAGGGAGAGTTTGTGGGATAATTCTTTATCGTGTTCTTTATTGTGTTTACTTTTGTATTTAATATTTATAAATTTATTATTTGTTACGTTCATACCTAAATTGTAGTTGTAATGAAATGGGCATGTTTCTGGGGTGTTGTCTCCTAGCTTGTGGATTTACTCACAGGATGGAGCCATTGGTCTGTTCATCGCGCTGTGGCAACCTGGTGGCGCTTCTGGTTTTTCTTGAGGACAGATAAGATGGCTGCCTCCTGTGTGTTCAAGTTGAGTTATGGCCATTGACTATTGTGATAAGCCTCTACATATAGTCAGGGATGCGTCATTTTACTCAACAGTCTACTGTGGTAGTCGACGTTGTAAACTTATCCCAAAATATCCCTCTTCACGAACTGCAACCAAATCTCCATATCCTGACAGATGCATCCTTGGAGGCCATATAAATCATCATATAATCTGCAGCGCATGGACCCCCCCCCCCCCCCCAACATCAAAGACCACATCAACGTCCTGGAATTAAGAGCTGTCTGGCTTGCCCTCAACCACGTCTGTCACCTCATCATGGGGGAAACACCACGGCAGTAGCGTACATTTAGAAGAAAAGAGGCACTCATTCCCGTCAACTACATCACGTCACGTCGGAAATATCCAAAGTATGCCAGTCGCTCAACACAGTCATTCTTCCTCTCCACATTCTGGGCAACCACAACATTGGTGCAGACTCACTCTCTCGCCGGAAGCCACCATCAGGGAAACGGTCCCTAAAGAAATCCATATGCGAATCTCGCTTCAACATTTCGGGTACTCCAATGGTGGCGTAATTGCCACTAAGAGTCATGCCAAACTTCCCCAATTCATCAGCCCTATTCCGGATATCCAAGCCTAGGGAGTGGACGCCCCGACCTTTCCATGGGAAAACCTTTACACCTACATCTGCCCGTCGTTTAAACTTCTCCCGGCAGTTCTCCAAAAGGTTGAAGCGACTCAGGGGCTCTTCCTACTGATAACACTGACCTGGACAGTGGCCCCTTGCTTCCCACAACGTCTAAACCTCCTAACCGACCTTCCAAGAAGTCTGCCAGAAGTTCCAGATCTACTTTCGCAAAGCAAAGGGACCCTACTCCACCAACACACCAGCTCCCTACACCTACATGGGTGGTTACTATCATCGAACTCCTTGATGAGAATGAATTTCTTAAAGAACAATCCACACGAATCGCAAGCAAAGTCATCAGAGACTCAACCAACAAAATGTATGACAGCTAATGGAAACGATGGTTTTATGGGTGCAACGGGAGGAAAGTTAATCCAATCAATCTCCCTCTACCAGAACTGTTAACCTTCCTCAACGACTTATTCAAACAAGACCTACCTACGCATTTGTCAGCAGTAATTTTTCGTTCGAGCGCACACCTTTATGATGACGTCGGGCTGACGTCAGCCATTGATCGTGTACTATCGGACGACGGTTTTTGCTGAGACACCTCGTTAGAAACCATCCGTTTTCTTGAGATTTCTTTTTATGTAGAGCATAAAACTTTTTGTCCTTGCACACTGCATTTCTCCTACCCACATACTTGAATTTCGTCGGATCAGAATTGAACAAATGTGTCTGGTTTTTGAAGATATGTCGCTGAACCAAATTACCTTCACCCGTTTTTTGGGCACAACCACATTAATTCCAAGAATCACATGAATTTAAAAAAAAAACATAACATAACCAGTATTTAGTATTGGGTTAGGTTACACCTATGGGGGGAGAGGGGGGTGGGACACCGCTGGAGCCCACGAGGACTAGAATAGGAAAAGTCCACCCTGCGAAAGATAACCAACTGTGCTATACGGCCCTCAGTTTGAAAAGTTTGAAGAACGCTGCGTGATTTATAGTTGAGAATAGAGCCTATAGGGCAGTGACACAACGTAGTATTATTGTGTATAACTCTATGATGGAGCCAGTTACTGGGTTAGCTGCAAAGATCACGGGAGGGAGAAAGGAAGATCGTCTTATTGAAGCCAATGCTGTTAAACTGGATTTCTTAAGCTTATAACGCGCGATTTTCGTTGCTGGAGAAAACAACGTTCTTTTAAGCCTAGAAATCCGCTCTCAAAGCACTGTCTTGACTAGAAGTGCCGTTGTTTTCCGTTACATTTTAATCTAGTGCACCTTGTAGCTATTACCTCCAAATGGTGTCTCGTAGCCAAAATGACGTCACATGACGCTGCTCTATAATCTATATGCTGTGTTTGGTGTGCGGGCAGCCTCGTACATGTGCAGGTAGAAGGTAGCTTCCCCGTCTCGCGACAATGTCGAATCCGGTGTGTGGCGCTCAGCTCACTGCTACAGTTGTGGAGACGTCTACAGCAAGTTGAGATATGGTTTGACAACATGTTCCGTCGTGAGACCAAATGTCGCGTTTGATGTGCGGCCAGACTAAATACCCGTACAACAGCGAACGGGATAAGAAGGCCCACGCACCTTTTGTTGTGTCGATGGAAGGAGCTAAGGCTAAGGAACAGAAATACAAGACGTACAATTCGACGACTAAAAAGTGGCCGAAGAGAGTGGCTCTGAAACGGCAACTGAGAAATCGACCTAGTCTGGTGCGCAAACCTTTGCACAAGCGACAGCGAGGAGCGAGCAATTCGGGGTTTACACCATAAATATGTGTTGTCTCAGTTATTCCATCCAACACCATCACAAAGCTGTCCCTGAACGTGCTGTTGACCTTTCATTAATTTCCCCAGGTTACAGCCTTTAAATATTTGTTTGTTGGATTTCTCCCCCCTTCCCCTACTAACTTTTGTTGAAATTAGGGTTACGAAGATTGCGATCTCCATTCGCAACCAGCCTTCGTGTTTAAACACTGTATTTGAAGTGTGGGATTCAGCCAGATGTTGCCCTGGTCTGAATGCTGATTTCATGTTATAAAAATATCATTCATCTCATGGGTAAATTATTACATTAATCCCTACATTGTAAAAGACAAATGCCCAGTAGCATCTAAAGCCACGTGGCCGAATTCATTTAGTTTGAGTTTTAAAAGTAATGGCCTTTACTTTTGGTCGATTTGTTATTAAGCAATTGTTCTCTATGCATTCGAGAAACTTGACAACAATTTATTGAAAAAATTTATATGCTGAAAAGTACGTTTAAAACTGCTATGTTCGAAACCATGTAAACAGGAAGTCGGGTTGCGACGGTCTTCTGAATACCATAAATCTGTAGATCATGTTGGAATTGAAATTTGTAAATATAATTCGCGAATTTAAAATCTTAAAATTCGGTTAGATTATTATTGTAGTGCAGATTGGTGGCCATTGACGGTTTGCAACGAGTGCCGAATACAATCATGACGTCATGGTTAAGCCCAATGATTGTGACCACCAGACTGCAGGCTCTTTAAATCCATTGGCTAGAAAGGTGCGATCCGACCTGCAGGCGACCTGTAGGTGCGAAATATTGCAATCGTCACTCATTTACCTGGATAGCGGAAGGGGGCAACGTGCATGGAAAATGTTCCGTGGCGGGTCGATAACCAACCCAAAGCATCCCAGTAACCAACTTAAAGCGTCGCAGCTTTACTCAGTAGTAACCTATTAAAAAAATGTAATTTTATCCCGTCTCCGTCCATCAGAGCCCTCAACCGTCGCCACCATGTTATCAGGTTACGGAAGACTTTCCATATATGGACAGGACGCTGACGATCGTGAGGGTAGCCTGCGAGTTGGGACGCCAATTTGAAAGTCATGATGTTTATAGTTTACTTCTAAAGCCAATGTGTATGTAAGATGATCACGTTACGGTTTGATTCTTAACATTTATCAACTTACTCTTTACCGAGTGGGGACCTTAACCGTCGCCCAAGACGAGTGGAAAACGATAACTACAAAGTTTGAACACTTTTCTAAATTCTACACCGCTGTGCTGCGAATCCCTTCAAGATTGATAGTTTAGTTTACAAAACCAGCTAACTATTGGTAAACAAACTTGCTTGTACGGTTCCGACATACAACTAATGGCATACTTGAATTATGCGGGTTCACATTCACTGAGGCCGAAGTTTAATGCAGCTCTGTTACCCGACCTGTTTATGTTGTGTCAATGTAACTGTTTTGGATCACTGCATGAATAAATGCTAGAGAGGTCTACTTCAACCAACTAAGTATTTCTTCTACTTCACAAGTTAATATAATTCGATGGTTGCCTGGATGGCAAATGGTGGCAGCATATAGAGCAGTGAGACGACGTAGTATTATTGTATATAACGCTATGTGGGAGCCTTAATGGGTTAGCTGCAAAGGGCACTGCAGAGAGAAACAGAAGGGCGTCATACTGAAGCAAATGCTGTGAAGAGTGATTTCTTAGACCTAAAACGCGCGATTTTTATTGTTGGAGAAAACAACGTTATTTTAAGCCTAAGAAATCCGCTCTTCCGTTGTTTTTCCCTCGATTTTTATGTAGTGCACCTTGTAGTTATTCCCTCCAAAACCCATGCTGGTGCCAATATGGTGGCAAATGTCACTGCTCTATAGCCCATCACTGCCTCATGCTGTCAGTCTAAAATTGTGGAGTGACCCTGGGTGTTACGACAAGGGGGTCTCCGCAACAAAAACCATTTCCTGGTGAAACTACGGTCCCTGCCTGATTTCTCATCACAATGAAATGCGGCAACAAGAGTGACGTAAACAATTAAATGTACTATAAATCAAAACATGGAAAAAGAACTAAGTACAGCAATTTTAAACATCGCTTCAACTGTACACCGGAGAAGACAAACAATTATATTTAAAAAAAAAAAGGCAAAACCGAAACAGTTCACAGGGCTGGGCAGCAAGAATGAAACGACTTTGTCTTCAATTTAAATTGGGTAGTAGCGTCCGATGGTTGGATTTCGTACACATCATGAATATTTAAAAGAAACTTTGTTGTCATTTCTCTGTATTTCCAAAACTGCTCATACAAGATCACAGAAAGGTAGCGGTAATAGGTAGCGCCATTCAAAGGCAAATATTGAGATAAACATTAGAGGATATCTCAACCGTAATAATTTGTTTTCTTAAATCACGTCCTTCAGCCAGTTCATAATTCTTAATTACGCGATGAATTATATATTAGTGCAAAATTTAAATGTGCGAATGCCGTCTTTAGCAGTGTTTACTAGTTGCGAGTGTCTGACAGCCTGACGAAAAATATTTACCGTTAATAAATCGTAAAACAGTGTCTTGCGCCACTTCTTCGAAGCCTATTTTAGTACGTAAATCAGTTAGATGTCATCGCGAGAGGCCCCTCAAAGATGGTGGCTCGCATTTATCCGAATCTGTCAATTGTAAACTTACTCGAACCATTGCTAATATGAATCGCAGCCAATATCGTTTCTTTAAAACTAGATTTATGATCAACTTCATATTACCGGCAATAATAATTTTAGTTTTTATTAATCATAACTGAATTTGTAAATGATTCGATTCTTATCTGGTAATAATTTGTGACTTGTTTCCCTTTTTTTTTAAATTTCATTTGTAATTTCTTTTTTTAAGTTTAGGCCTGGTAGTTATTATTATATGCAACAAATTTAGTGCCAAATTTGTAGAGTTAAAGGTAAATTCCTCCCGGTTGGCTTTCCTGTATGGCTCAGTTTTGCAACAGACGCTTGCGAATGTTGCAAAAGCATTCATTTTCCTATTTCTTCCCCCGTGCGAAACGGTTTTGCTATACATTCACTCTTACCTATGTAAATGTTGTAAAGGGGACGTTCAAGTATTACGTCATCAGGAACGGTGGGGGAGGGGGGTCGCCTACTGGTGATGATTGGTGACGGGGGAGGGGAGGGGTGGCCAGCTGATGACGTAAGCACCGACCCCCCCCCCCGCCCCAAGTAAAAGTCTGTAAATCGCAAAGAAAAAAATCTTTCAGAAAAAGTGTCAGTGTGCACGAAAAAGCACCCCTCTGGCGGGGGGGGGGAGGTAAAGTTAGAAATGACGTAATACTGGAGGGAGGGTTGAGCAATTGATGACGAGAGGGGGGGAGGGGGATTCAAACTGGCCAATTTCTTGATGAAGTAATACTTGAACGCCCCCAACAGATATTTTGCGCAGGATGCGCTAATATAGTGGAGAAGGTGTGTCCTTTCAAACTAATAGGAGGTAGGTGCATCAAATAACCACCTGCACCTCATTAAATAATTTATTGGCCTTGCCCATCCCCTTCCTCCGGGGAAGGGAGGGGACGTTTATTGGGGGGGG
>JAHWFP010029541.1:22192-34853 GCA_023313725.1 Lithobius niger
TCCCCCCCCCCCCCCCCATAACAATTATTCCCAGTCCGCCACTGAGTAAATACGCACGTCTTTATTTTCTACTGTCGTAGCCAGATTAGCAGAAGGGGGTTGGGGTTCCAACCTACTCCTATGTAGGCCTACTACTCGGACAAATTCCGCCACCATCCTCAGCCATGCGGTGACGTCTAGACGCAGACGCCGGACAGCGAGTTGACCAATGGCTGCGAGCAAGGTTGTTACGTCACCGTTGTCACGGCAACGCAAATGGTGGCGCCAAACTGCTCGTGCGTTAACCCGAACGACGCCCACGTAACAGCAATCGGATCGAATCGCGCGAGCCGGTTTGGCCGCGAGGCGAGTGTGCGTGCGTGCGCGCGCGCGTGCCAGCCGGCCAGCTTGGCATCAATGACGCTTGTAAAGAAATATCCTACAGGCGGGAAAAAAAAAGGAGAAAAAACTGTAAAAAAAATGTTCATAGATTCTAATCAGGGGAAGGATTTTCTTGATTTTTTTCTTTTATTACCGTACAGGAAGGAAACTGACTCGCCCAAAGAAATTGCGACTTTCCGGGGCATCCAGATCGGTGTTGAGACGCGGCCCCTCCTTGCAAATAACTGACAAAAGCAAGAACAGCATGATATGAAGGTGGATCCATTGGGCCCGACACTGCAGTTTCCGAGATAGTTCGGGTCCTGTTCCACACCGCTCTTTCTTACGGTGGGGATATCCAGTTGAGGTCTAAACTAGCCCCGTACTAGCTTAACCCTGGATCTAACTAACCCTCGATCTGGGAGTTAGTGGACTGGAGAAAAAAGTTGGCGATATCCATGTTGGATTAAGTTGGGGTTTTGTTAGCTCTTTACTCCTTAGACCTCGACCTTCAGGCTAAATTAGCTTTGTGAAAATGTTGTTAAAGCTCAGGAATAACGCTAATACTAGATGGATATCACCGCTTTTTACAGCTCGGGGCTAACTACTCAGTATTAAGTTAACCCTCGACCTTCAGGATAAAATTTTCCTTAGCCCTCAACTTATTTCATGATGGATATCACCATTTTCCCTTATTATCGAGCTTAACACAAGGATTAAGTTTAAACCTCAACTGGATATCTCCACCGTAAGTGACGACTCCAGGTCATGCTTAAAGGGGGATTGCCACCAAGTGACATGATGCTGCATCTATAGCCATTTGCCGCTATGTCTAGTTCTGTCGAGACCTTACTTTCAACAGGCCGAAGGAACGCCCAAATAAATTTCTTTTAACACAACAAACAAGCCACATGCCTCATTAATTATTGAGTGTAAAGTTGGTGCGCCCACGTGTACTAGAGAGCAGGCGGTAAAGTTAAGCCTAACGACATCACGAGCACTTTTTTTGACCGTATTGACCATATTGACCGTTATGAAACGCAGATTTTGAATCACTAGATGGGCGCTATCTTGTAACAGTGATATCGTTAACCTTGCCCGCTTGCTCCTAGGTGCACGCGGACGTACCAACTTTACAAACAGTAATTAAGGAGGCACGTGGCTTGTTTGTTGTGTAAGAAGAAAATTTCTTTGAGCTTTCCTTCTCTTGGTGAAATCAGGTGCTGCGTAGAACTAAATAATAGTAGGCGGTGGTAGATGCTGCAGAATGTCGTTCGGTGAATAAATAAATACGGATGCAAACCTATTTACGTTGCCTTTTGGACTTATATGCCAGACTGCCTGATATGAGGGAATCGAACCCATTATCTTTCAAATCAAAAGCCGAGGTCCTACCGCCTTTGATTTGAAAGGTCGTGGGTTCGATTCCCCGCTCAGGCGGTCTGACATATAAGTCCTAAATGCAAAGCCTATTATGTCAGTCTGACATATAAGTCGAAAAGGCAACGAAATAGGTTTCCATCTGTATTTATTTAACCCTTCTAGAACCATTGCCTTTCCGTCCTGTTTAATTCGGTGAATATAAGCTCAAGACTTAACTAGACAGAAGACAAATTCGTATTACGTGCCTACAAGGTCAAAATTGCTGTAGACAGGTAGTGATCGTGGCGTTTATTGACGGATTTTGACGTGTTTGGTAAGCCATCCTGCGACGGCATGCAGCTGCCCAGCAGCCAGTCTGGTCAGGCTTTTAGTTTCATGGAGAATCTAAGTTAAAAATTGAAATATGTAGATTTTTACCGACGAAATGAACGTGAAAAACATCATTAGTGCTGCGATTGGTCAACGCAAACCGGAAATGGCAAACTGCATCGTTAATACAACTTTGAAGAGAGGACCGAATTTCTTTTCTTCTAAGAAGGCCCACTGGGATAGAAATTACGAGTATGTCTGCCCGGCTCCAGGCCATGTGTCCTGCGTGCTGTAGGCAAAGCCTATTGGTGAAATACGAGTCTATAGTAGTCAGGGCCAGCTGAGACAGTAGCTGCGTTCCTAGCTCCATTCCAGGCCCGTCAGCTTTATGCTCTTCCGGTATTAGTTAGTGACAGTCACGCCAGGATTCGTCTAGTACCGTACGCAAAGGTGATTGGTAACGTGAACCAAATGTATGCGGAAAATTCGTAGTTTACTCAGGTACCTGTTAAACTTTGAACACACTAAGAATAGCGATCAAATTGAGAGATCTGGCGCATACTGAGGGCTTTTTTCACGCAATCACTTAGTCCACATACAAATTCCTTTGTGTTCTCAGGCCTTACGGTACTGGACGACTTCTAGCGTGTCTGTCACTAACTGATACCGAAACAGTAGCGTGCTGACGAGCCTGGAGTGGAGCGAGGAACGCAGCCACCATCTCATCTGGCCTTGCTAGTGTTGCAGCATGGAACCGGGAAACAAGATCAACAGCTTCTCTTTCAGTCGACCGTGCGACAAGGGATGGCATATGAAGAGAGAGTTGCAGCATAGATAATCCTACGTTGTATGGACGTGTAGGTATTTATGAACACTTGACTAAAGCAAATTGTAATGCTAAGACGAATGCTTTAAACCGGATGGAAAGCCAATGGGCTCGACATTAGGACGTGTCAGTATGGTTCAGTGGTAGGACCTTTGGTCTTTGATTTCGAGGGTCGTGGGTTCGATTCCCTGCTCAGGCAGTCTGACATGTAAGTCTAAAAGGCAACGTAAATAGGTTTGCATCCGTATTTATTTTAAAGACGAATGCTTCGTTTAATGGCAGTTATACCACGTCCGTGACGTCACGCTAACTCAACGGCATGCTAAATTTCCGTAGGTTAAATCCCGTTAACCGTGAGCGGAAGTGTGCGTCATCGCTAAAACTGTGGGTTATCAAGTTACCCCACACTTTTGGCGATAACCCACACTTTTGCCGATAACTCAACACTTTTGACACTTCCGGATCACGCGACGGGAACGCACACACCACAACCAAAATGATACAGCGTCGTAAACCGTAACGCAATGAAAACGTACAAAAGGAATTACTTAACTTGCCGGGATATCCCAAATGAAATCCTTTACCTGCTAACGCTCACATGTCTGGCTGGCCCATTCCAAGTTTATTCCCTTCGTCTAACTCTTCTCTCTCACCCCCCCCCCCTCCACAACCTAAAATGACCTTCATTCCTACCGATACACCTATCAGGCTATTACCGGTGATTTGAAACAGTTCTCAAAACACAAACGCACAAAAAGAATTACTTACCTTGCCAGAATGTCGGCACAATGTCCTTCTATCCCTGCTTCCTCACATATCGAAGTTTATTCTCTCCGAACAGAGCGAGCGAGCTAGATTACCAGCCAAACCTTGCGAAACGACGCGTCGTCTAACTCCCACCCACCCCCCACATTCCACAAACTTGAGCGTAGCCTACAGTCTGCCTACCTACCAAAGGAATCGTCCGTCTAACACCCACCTCCCCCTCCACAAACTAAAATGGAATGACCTTCATTCATTTGACATAAGGTATTACCGTATTTCTTGAAGCAATTTTCACAAACACAAAACGTTTTAATTATATAAGAGTTTGCTTGACGTCCCAACCGTGATATAAACAATTTATTGTTTAAAAATCGAGCGGTTATCGATTTTTAACCAACGGGTGCAATTATTGTCCGGCTCTCGTATGCAAATGGTCTCGGGCTCCGCCCTTGACCTATTTACATACTCGAGCCGGCCAATAATCGCACCCGTTGGTAAAAATCGAATAACGGCCGATTTTAACCAATAACTATTAATTGATCGTTTGAAATCAATCTGCTCTCACCCTCATAGATCTGCAGATCAGGCTGTTTCGCTCTTGTATGGGCTCGTCAGTACAGAGAGCATCAACTGCCATTAATAGGCCTAAATGTCGATGTCTAACATTCAGTAGAATGAAGCCCCACGCAGGAAGTAGTTTCTGTTTTTTAGCTTGCTGAAACAAGTCTGGTTTTATGCTTGTTAAATAGGATGCTCCTTTACTCAAGAGAAATGTACCTATTTTGTCGACGAACAAACAAACACCCATCATAAAGGTTGGACTGTCGAAAGTATTTCTTCGCTCTTCGCGTGGTGAAGCTGTGCAACTCACTGCCGGACGAACTTGTCATGTCCAAGACCATATCAGCTTTTCGTCGGGGCCTTCTCCACGTGGACCTTTCACGTTTCCTGCAACGGACGTACGATTAACAATACTTGGCTCGACCTGTTTGTGGTCTCCTCTCACCGCAAAATTGGCCTGTTTCAACTTTGAGCTTTTAAATTTCCAAAACATAACATTGAATTTTAATAAATGGGAACGGTGTCAGCGGCCATGCCCTTCCGTCTCCTTGCCGAACTCTTACAATCAGCTCAACAATCTTATTATTATTATTATTGTAACATAGAGGCCTCCCACTGATTTTCATGTTTGTAGTGACAATCAGTGGGACGCCATTTAGGTGAGAAAAATGTGCGTGGTGTTTTTTTTATCCTTTTTTGTTTAGTTAAATTTGGTTGTGTATGATTGGTGTGCTCACTCCTTCCTTTTCCTTTTTTGTGTTTTGGGTGTATCTCAATAAACACTTCATTCATTCATCATGTACCAACTTCAAAACTATCAGCGACCACAATACTGATCCTTTCCAAGATGAACGTCAATTTTTGAAACCTCAGTTTCCCCTAGAATTGACGTAGATCAACGAAATGCGGTATTTGTGGCCTATTATAGCTATTACACTCTATGAAAAATTTTAATGATACACTGCAACCGTTTGGCTTCCACAGCATGGCCATTTGTTGTTGGGACTCATTGCCTTCGCCTGGAGATGGAACCAGTAAACAGACTTTCAAACAGCTGAAAACGTAGGTGTAAACAAGGCCTTGTGGCTTGCGAACAAGGCCTATTTTAATGTGACTGCAAAAAATAACAGATGTTAGTATTAAACAAACGCTTAAGCGCGTATAAAATACGGATGTACGCCTTAATAAAACTTAATGGCTCTAAAGGAACAGAAACAAGAAAAATACATGTAAGCCATCAGTGTCGCACTATCAAAAGAAGCTCCAGCTAAAAGAAGCTCCAGCTCTGTAAGCTTTAAAAAAAACTTTATGCTCTAAAGGAACAGATAAAAAGCCATGCCCACTGATACGTGTAAGTCCCACTGATACGTGTAAAAGAATCTCCAGCTTGTGTTTTTGGGATGCTGGAGCTTCTTTTTACACATATTAGTACGACGCTGATGCTTACATGACTTTTTCTTGTATTTGATCCTTTACAGCATGACGTATTTTTTAAGGCTTACATCTTTATTTTATACGATTAAACGTTTTTTAATACTAATCAAGAAGGTTTGCATAATTCATAAGGATGAAATTCTTGCTGCGAGTAGTTATTTATTCTACCGTTGTCTGATTGCTGTATGGAAGCCGTTCCTAGTACGAGAATGGCAAATTTTGGCAATAGCGAGAAATGACCACAATGTTGTAGCAATGTTTAAAATTACTGTTGCACTTTGTTCTTATCCGTATTATTTATAATACATTTAATTTGTTATCTATTACCGTATTCAGTTAGTAGAACCGGCAACTAATTGTAAATAAATACCGGTTGACTAGCAAATAGCGTTCGGCGAGCGAGAAAGTATCTGCTGCATAAAACGCGCCCTTGAGTCCTGAGTTGGCAAAACAGAAGTCGTGAACCTCGTTCAGCCCCCCACCACTGCCCTTTGCCCCACCACCGTTCTTTGTGTTTAAGTTTAAGCCTTGTGGTTTCCTTAAACGCCCTGATTGAGCAACTGTCCCTAAAAATCCCGATGACCCTGCTGACATTAATGGGGTAGTCCAAAGAACACTTTGCAAAAGCCACACTTCCTTTTATGTGAAGTAGCCCAAGTTTTTTCCTCCATTTTATTTTATTTTTATTTTCATTTTTTTTTTTTTTTTACCTCGTCCCTAACAGGGAAAGGGCTGCATGGAACCCCTCCTTATTTTTTTTTAAATATTTTTTTATATTTTTTATTACGCAAGGCTGCTTTTTTTTTTTTCACAACCACTCCCTCTTCTTCTCCAGTTGATCTGGTGGTGCCGCGCAGCGGGGAAGAAGTGCATCACTCATTGTTTAATGACTTCGCTTTGCATCCAAATCACCTCGTTAAATCAGCGTGGCCATTTATAGTCCAAGCTACGACGGGAGGGCAGCGAACACGTGCACTCTTTAAAGCTCTGGTCTCTAAAACCACAGAGGCATGCAGGCAGTTATCCACTGACTTGGCCTCACTCACTACAACCAATAAATTAGTAACATCATCGAAAATTTTAGGGGACAACGACGGCGACGTATAATATTTCCAAATATTTTTATGAAGGAAAAAACTTGAGAAAGAAAAATTATAGGATAGAGCTACGAAAAAAAAATTAGTTGTTTCTCAGGCCCTGCCTGGTGGTCATATTTGCCCCTTGTCGATGCTTTTTATTTGCTAGTTCAAGCTAAATTTATTACCGTTACAAGGAAAAGCAATTCATTTAGCTGAAAATAAGTATTATTTAGCCTAAATTAACCACTTTCAACTCCGTAAAATTAAGTGTTTTGCAAGTTTTTCCGTAAAATTAAAATGCAAGTGTTCTGAGCAGTTGAAAGTAAGACTTGAGTTACTTGCAATAAAATAAAAAATAAAATAAAAAGCCTGGTGGCATGGTTACTTTTTGAATGAAAATACCCGAGAAACAAACTTATTTCTTTTCACGGCCTAAGACTTGTAACATAACGAACATCTCTTTGTTGCGCGTTAACAACGAACAAGTTTGGAGGAAGACAGCCAGATTTCTACATTCCAAAGGAGTTATGCTGTTTTACAGGGTGTCCATAAATGATCCACCCCATAAAGAAGTTAAATAAAAAAATAAACGTAAATAGGTATATTGAAAAATTGTCAAGTGCCTACTGTTTATTAACTCAAAAAGTTTTTTGTTTTTTTTACAAAATTTCTGGTGATGATGCGTTCCTTTTGTGGTTTGGAGAATATTCACTCGAAAATCTGTTTCTCCTCAAACATTTTTAAGCATATCTACTGATTCATTGTTTATTACCCTGATTTTTCTTGTGGGGCTTCGTAAAGGACAAAGTGTACACAAGAAAGGTAACTTGTGTGCAGGAATCACGGGACTAAGTCACCCAGGCGATAAAAACGATATCAGTAGACATGCCTAAAACGTTTGGGGAGAAATCGATTTTCGATTGGGTATTCGCCGAGCAACAAAAGGGGCGCATGTGAAGGTTTATTATGAGGCCACTATCACCAGAAATTTTGCAAAAAAAAAAACTTTTTGAGTTAATAGACAGTTGGCACTTTGCAATTTTTCAATATCTGCTTTCGTTTTTTTTTAAATTTAATTTCTTTATGGGGCGAATAATTTGTGGACACAGTAAAATTGTGGGGCGTAAAAGAAATTGGAATAGTAAAAACAGAAATCAACAACCAACCCATGATTACATATGTCACGTACTGTTAAAACTGAATTTCGAATTGGTTAATACAGTCAAATAATAAAGTTAGGTGCATATAAAGAATTTCTATACCAGTGGCTCTCACAAGAATTTTGTTGGCCAAAAAGAAATTCAGAATGGCGGTCCAAGAATTCAGCTAAAGGGTGTGAGGGGGTGGGGGAGCGGTTGCTTTAAATTTCTCAGACCCCTGTATAAATCTCAGTTTCAGCAATTTTGTGCAGTTGACTCAACGGGTAAAAAATAGAATTTTCAGAATTATTTCAAATGCGGTAACTGCATTCTTTGCTTACTTATGCCAAATTTTTTTTGGAAGGGAAAGGGCTCCTCCCCACATTGGGTGCCCCTCTGTTATGCAGTCCTGGTGAATATATAAGTGAAATAATGGTACGTTAATAAGATGTCTACGTAAACAAAACAAAGTAACGGTTGCTTTAAGTTTCTCGGATCCCTGTAAAAAACTTATTTCCAGCACTTTTGTGCATGAAACGTGTAAAAAAAAACAACTTTCAATTTTTTTTTCAAATGCAATAACTGCTTTGTTTATCTACTTATGCCAAATGTTTGGGGGGGGGGGAACCCCTCCCATCCCGGGTGCGTCACTGTTATGTATTCCTGGTAAATATTTAAGTGCAATGGTGCGCTAAATTGTCTACGTAAACAAAAAAAGAAGTACTCTGTGTAAGGTTCACTAATTATTTTTTTGCAAAAAAAATTAACTTTGGGTCTAGCTGAGAGTGCACCAGTGCCCCTTTGGGGGGCGGGCGGCCCCAACTTCCACTCGTGCGTCACTGCTTCCAATTCGACTCACTACGGCATTGTACGGACAAATGTGTTTCCAAATTTATTTCTGTCTATCGATCACTGGAAAGCCGTTGGAAACTGCAAGAGACGGGTCTGATATTAATCAAACACTTTAAAATCGTTGTCTCCCCTTCAGTGCTACTGAAGAATTATGTGGTACTTGTGTCCTAAGATAAATGGGAGTTTAATGTAAGAAAAAAGAAGCAAGTTAGGCTATAAGGAGCTCTGTCTGTTATTGTCGGTAAAACAAATGGTTTGTAATATGCAATTAGTCTTAGTCTGCCCAAGAGTGCAAAATTGGTGATGGGGAGTTCGTTTACGTATATGTCAATTTCTACGCAAACTGCTCGTATGTGGGGGCTGTGTAACACAGGTTTTCCTGGCGTGAGGAAAAGTATATTTATTTTTTAATTGGACGGGCGACCGGTGCGAGCGAGATCGAATTCTGGGCTGAGTTTCGATTTTGTGTTTGGGCTTGTCATTTGTCTGTTTAGTGCATGTGAGATGCATTAAGCAACTACGTATAGAGTACACATTAATCACCAATTACGGGGTGTTCCAAAAGTCCCAGATAGGCTGAATAAATTTTTAACGGATGAGATTGAAACTTGCGCCTTTGGGGACATCGGTTGGGTTGGGAGTTCTATCTTTTGGCATAAGAGACATCGCAGTACCCCCCTCACCCCTCATGGGGGCCCCAGGGGACGCAACTCAATAATTTTCAAATGGGAAGGGGGGTCGAGTAGCACGTCATATTAAAACCCTTAACGAGCTGAGAAAAATGACGCAAAGAAAACGTCGCTACGTTGCTCTAATCAAAAATGGCGCCCCATCAAAGTACGAAGTAGCACTTTGCATTGGAAGCATTTACGCCACTAGCAAACGATTCAGAGATGTTCACAACGTGACGGAATGTTCCAGATGGATAAACTGAAAGACAAACGTAAAAGTAATGTGGCAACGTTGCGGTCCCCCACTGGGGGGGGGGGGGGACGGCAAATAAAATCTTGGTTGTGGCTACACAAAAAAATTTCAAATGGAAAAGTGGGAGGGGGTTTGACTGGCACGTCATATTAAAGCTCTTAACGAGCTGCAAAAAATAACGTCGCTACAGTACTCCAATCAAAAATGGCTTCCCTTTAAAATACGAATGTGACACAAATTCCTCCAAGTCTGTTCCAGGGGGATAAACCGAAAGGTACATGTAAATAAAACGAGGTTGAAGCCCCTTACTTTGGGACACGAAGTAAGATAAAATGTACGAGCAAATGGATGTAAGGGTCCACGAAAATATCAAGCTTTATTGTATTGTGCTGATTTGGCAGTGATCTGTCATTTCAGTAAATCAATGGTCTACTTTTGAAAACTACCTTCAAATTTCATCATGTTGCTTCTCTGAAGTACACATTTTTCTCTTGAGATGCATTTTTTCGATGTGCCACAAATTCACATATCACTTTATCCACCTGTTTCAAACTTTGTATTGTCACCATTTTGGAAGGAAGCAACGTAGTGACGTTTTCTTTTCGCTGTTTTTATTTGATTTTTAAGATCTTTACTAAGAGGTGCAGCTCGATTTCCCCCTCCCCTTTGAAACTTTTGAGTTTAGCCCCAACCAAGATTTTATTTGCCCTGCCCCCTTCTCTTCCCCCCCCCCCAAAAAAAAAAATATGCGGGACCTTAATATTGCCACATTACTTTTACGTGTGTCTTTCAGTTTATTTATCCATCTGGAACATTCCGTGAACATCTCTGAATCGTTTTCTAGTGGCGTAAATGCTTCCAATGCAAAGTGGTATTTCAAACTTTGATGGGGCGCCATTTTTGATTGGTGCAACGTAGCGACGTTTTCTTTGCGCCATTTTTCTCAGCTCGTTAACGGCTTTAATATGACGTGCTACTCGACCCCCCCCCCTTCCCATTTGAAAATAACTGAGTTATGCCCCCTGGGGCCCCCATGTGGGGAGGGGGGTACTGCGATGTCTCTTATGCCAAAAGATAGAACCCTCAACCCAACCGATGTCCCCAAAGGTGCAAGTTTCAATTCTCATCCGTTCAAAGGTATTCAGCCTATCTGGGACTTTTGGAACACCCTGTGTAGGTTGCACATTAGGTGCCATTCCATTTGTGTGTACTAGTGCGTCAATTGGAGGAGGGGTCTGTTTTCCTGTCCGGGTTTTTATTTTTACAGGTGGTACAGATGTGTGATAAGATCTAGATTTGGAGTTTGTTTAACATCTCTGTGATGTGTGGCCCAGTGGCAACCTGGACCACTGCACTGTGACTGAGGTTAGCGCTATTGACCTAGCTGCTGATGCACCATTAAGCCTCAATTTCCCCCCCCCCCTCCCCCCTACCCAAACCCCACAGATTGTGTATGTCTTGTTGCAAGACGGCCTGTGACGTCAGGCATCTAAGTAACAAAAAGGCCCAGTGCCAGTCCTTTGGTGCTAAACTTCATTCAAACCATTCACTATGTATTGTTAAAAAAAAAGACACTCAAGCTCGACGCATAAAACGTTAAAAACACTGGTATCTAGTATTTCGGAGCAATATGGTGGTTGGCTCCATTTTCAAAGGTTAAAAACAAAAATAAAACAAACTCACACACTCACCAACCACCTTACCTAGTCGCCATGTTGAATAAAGTGCTGCAGTGAATTCTGGGAGTTAAGGAAGGTCAAAAATTCGAAGGGGGAGGAAGGTAACATTCACTACCTAGCTGTGGGTTTATTACCTTGGTATGCTTTTAGGGTGTGGCCGCCATGTAGCTAAAAATGGCGATGAGGTAAATTAGCTTATCTCAAATTTAAACCACGGTCGACCCTAAAAATGCAAGACTTTTTAGGCGCCGTTTATGTTTAAAGTAAAAGTTTCCTGCACGCATTGTGTTCTGGTCGTAGTTTCCCTGGTGCAGCACGGATACTTCTAGGGCACAGTATCCTGTTCGTCAGCGTTGCAGTGCCATAGTTGAGGGGTTTGACAAAAACAAAAAAAAAAGTGTACGACATTTATAAATCTGTAAATCTTCCAATGGATTTACGAAGATTTACGAATTTAGAGGGATTTTAAGATTTTAAGTGAGATTTAATGATTTTTACATGACGTTTTGCAAGATTTACACAGATTTGCAGAAGATTTAAAGATTTACATAACATTTTGCAGATTAACATGGAAGATCTGCAGATTTTCTAGGCTTTTAAAGATTTACAAAAGATTTAAGTAAGATTAATGATTTGCATGAAGTTTTGCAAGATTTACACGGATTTGCAGAAGATATAAAGATTTACACAGATATGAATGATTTACACAAGATTTACAGATTTCAATGATTTACACCAGAATTACGTGATTTACAAGATTTATACTGAATTTACAAGATTTGTTCTAGATTTATAAGATTTGTATATTTACAAATTGTAAATTGTACAAATTGTAAATTTACCCAAGATTTACATATTTACAAGCGTTATGCCAGATTTACGTGATTTACAAGATATATACGAGATTTACAAGATTTGTACTAGATTTACAAGATTTACAAGATTTGAATGATTTACATAAGATTTTGATGATTTACCCAAGATTTACTTATTTACAAGATTTGTACAAGATTTGCAACGGATTTACAAATCTAAATCTTGGGTGTTATACGAGATTTCTAGCTTCCCTCGGCCAAAACACCCCAGCTGGAGGATTGGAAGAACGGAATGCCATATTGGTCAAAATGGCAGAAGGTACTTTTTCCCAATGGGGAGCATGAAGCTGCGTGGGGCGAAGGTTAGTTGTCTGCCGTTTTCACAGCCACGTCTTGAGAAATTCGTCGATTCGATATCGGGAGTAGATTTGGTACGATATGGGTATTCGCGAGTTAAATGTGGTTTGAAGTTAAGTATTGTTACCTTTGTTGTGCACGCTGTTATGTTATGCCTTCTTTTCGGAGGGAGAAAATG